>MU667599.1:13577-23998 GCA_026770625.1 Nicotiana glauca
ACATACCCTGGGGCTGGTGTGACTGGCGCAACTGGAGCAACCGGTGCAACTGGCTGAGCTGGGGCTGCCTCTGGTGTCTGTAGTCCCTGTACAACCTGCTCTGGTGTGCAGGCTGCGGGGGTCTGATGACCACCCCCGGTCTGAGAAGTAGCTGCGGCAGTAGAAGCTGAAAATGCCTGAGCCAGACCAGTGCAGACAGATAAGATCTGGGCTAATGCCTCCTGAAGGCCTGGAACAACAATAGGCACTGCCGGTGCCTGAGCGGGTGCTGCTGGAGCATCAACAGCTGGGGGCTGATCCTGAATAGGGGCAACAGGTGGGTCAACTGGTACTGCCCCTGCTGCTCTACCTCGACCACGGCCACGGCCGCGTCCACGGTCGCGTCCACGGCCTCTAGCTGGTGGAAATGGTGGTCGTCTGCCACGTTCGGTAGCACAAGTTCTCGCCATCTGCGAAAGAATAGAACACCAGAAGTTTAGTTCTCGGATCAACAAAGCCGCACGACAAGAGTTCAAAAATACGAAGTGCTTCCTAAAGGTTCTGCAGCCTCTCGAGGATAAATACAGACGTCTCCGTACCGATCTGCGAGACTCTACTAACTGGCTCAAGACTCATGAGGCCTAGTAACCTAGGCTTTGATACCAACTTGTCACGACCCCAAACCCGGTCGTGATGACGCCCAACACAACTTCTAGGCAAGCCCGACCAAATTCACTCTCAACCCGAGCATAAAGCTCGAAACCATTTGTTTGAAAATCATTAACAACATTGAAACCAAAAATATAAATGATAGTTAGAAATAATCTGAAAATCAACAATACTGAACAACCTCCCAAAGACCTGGGGGTCATGAGTCTAGAGCCTCTACCAGAATAGCATAAATATACTGTAAAACAACATAATCTGAAGTACACGAAAAAGTCAAATAACTGAAAAATAGGAGAGAAGTCGGGTCCTGCGGACGTCAGGCAGCTACCTCGACAACTCCGTATAAGGACTCTGAAGAACAGCAGTAAGCTCAGCTAGCTCCTGGAGTACCTGGATCTGCACATAAGGTGCAGGGAGTAGAGTGAGTACTTCCAACTCAGTGGTAATAGACATGTATAATGTCTGACAATAAGAAATCCCAGATATAGCACAAACTAAAGCTAAGAACAGTATTCCTACACGTTTAACAGTGTAATAACAGTTAACAGAAACAGTCAAAACAGATATATATATATATATATCAATGCATGAATGCAATGCACATGACCGCTACGGGCGCCCGATCCATTTGGGTACCCGCGCTCACTGTGGGGGTTCAGACTCCGGAGGGGCTCCTCCAGCCCAAGCGCAATATCATAGTAACATATGCTGCGACATGCAGCCCGATCCACTATCAGTCCAGCTATATGCATGCAAGCCACACAGGCACAATCAACTTACCAATTTTAGTTCCAATTATCAGTAATTATTAATTAGGTGTTTGAAACCTTAGAAATTTTCTAGTCATTTCAGGAAAATGTTTAGCTCAGGACTGATATCATGAAAATATGCTATAAATCATAGAAACAGTGATAATACTCCCTACGGGATCCAAATATCCGGCACGTAGCCCAAATATATCCATAACCATCCAANTATTTTTGGAATCCTCGTTTCACCACGAGTCCGTACATATCAAATTCACAAGAATCGAAGTTCAATAGCCCCTTCAAATCATCAATTTAGTCTCTCTTAGGCTTCAAGCCCTAACCACTATTTTTATCCTTAAATTTCTTGAATTAACAGTGTTTAATCCTTGTTTTTATACCATAACAACATTATTTGAAGCTACAAGTTCATACCTGATGGAATCCCTTTGATATCTCTCAATTATCGCCCAAAATCGCCTCTCCCGAAGTTTCAAAATATTTTTTTAACTTCTGAAAATCGAACCTACTGTTTCATTAAACACCCAGCATTTTCCGCTTTTACGGTAAAATTGTCGCTTAAGCGACTTCCGCTTCTGCGAAAATTGTCCGCTTTTGCGGTTTCACTTCAACTCATCCAAAACCGATTCAATTACACCCGATCGACTCTAATACTGATATTGAAACATGAAGCAACACAATAAGGGGGAAATGGGGCGGTAACTCACGTGACGACGAGCCGGGTCGTCACAACATATTTATTAAAGGTCTAAAAAATCCACCAAGTACTATTGAGTAGGGGTGTTCATAAAAACCCGAAAAACCGAAAACCAAATCAAACCGACCAAAAAAATCGATTGGTTTGGTTTGGTTTGGTTTTGGTTTTGAATTTTAAAATTTTTTTTGGTTTTGAATTTTAAAACCGATCAAATTTGAACGGTTTTGGTTTTAATAAAAAAATATCCGAAAAAACGAACCAAACCGACTATAGGAGTAGCTATTTCAAATTTATTATTACATCTATCTATATATATGTATATTTTTATATAAAGTTTCAAATTTTTTACGGTGAATGTTAATCATTTGCACTTTTACTACAGTTCTTTACCTTTATATTCTAGTTTGATTGGTAGTTTTCTTTTGTTACGTGTAAGATTCCATTCCATGTTAAAAAATAATATATTTTTAATTGAGTCCTTAAATTATTCATCACTATTTGATTCAACTATTATCAATATATTTTAGTAAATAATAGATTTCTCAAAGGGCAATTGATTTGATAGTGTTACGTTGAAAATATGGTCGCCGGAATATGTGTTTGGTAGCGTATGTATTATATTTAAGAAAAAACTGACAAATAACCAAAAAAACCGACAAAACCCGACATAAACCGAATCGAGAAAAAACCGACTTAATTGGTTTGGTTTGGTTCTAATATTTGAAAAATCGAATAACTTGGTTTGGTTTCTTTTTAGGGAAAAACCGATTTAAACCGAACCATGAACCCCTAGTATTAAATATACATATACAGTGATGAATTTTTATATTTATGAAAAGAAAATCGATAATCATTAATCATCTAAGGGGTTAACTTCCAAGGAAAAACATTTTTCGTATAAGTCAGTCCCTAACGGAGAATTATAAATGAAAAGTTAAATTTTTAAAAAGAAAATTTTATGTAATTACAAGAAGTCTAAGAGCCCGTTTGGCTTAGTTGATTTAGAGTATATGATAAGCATAGATGCTGAAAAACACTTTTAAGTGCTGAAGCTGATTTAAAAAATAAGCAGTTACGTGTTTGGATAAAAGTGTTGAAATTAATAATAAGCAGCTAAAAAATTGGATATACAAAGAGTTTTGTTTTAAAAAGAAGTATTTTAGGGATAAAATAGTAAATATTTTGGTCAAACTTAAAGTGCGTATAAGCTGAAATTTGATAAGTTGGGATAGACCAACTTATGGCTTATGCCTTATTTTTGACTTATAAACACTTTTAATTTTATCAAATTATTACTACTATTATAGAAGAGACTAAGGAGAGCAGCTTGGGGTAGTAAGGATAGTTTGGGAATTTCAAATATCAGGCAGCAGGTCAAAATGACTGCTTGAGATATAAAAGGTAGTTTGGTCATTTTAATTAAAATAGAACATAATGATTGGTCAAAAAGAATATTACCGTAGCTCATTAACAAATATTTGAATATTTGGACTAAGTTGCCCTTGTCATCATCAATCATTATCCACTTTCCCATACAATAGCATTAATTTGTACTCTTCACCTGACCCCACGCCCAGCCTACCCAAACTTTTTCACCTTCATTTGCCAAAATTCATAACATGTGTTCTTCTCTATATTTTTATTTAAGGTTAATTTGATTACTTTTATACCAAATGAGAGATAAATTAATTTAAAATTATTATAATATTGTCACCAATATACAATGATTGAGTGCATTATTTGTATTAGGATAAAACTTTATGAAAACAAGTCCACAAAACTGTAAAGCAAAATTTAGAGAAAATTCACATACAAAATTAAGAGGTGGATTTAGATTGAACCCAAAAAAATACTAATTTTCTTATACAATTTGAAAGTTTGTATGTGATTAGTTTTTCAAATGGTTTTTATTTTAATTACTGCGTTGCTTTCTTAAAATTTTTATCAATTACTTTTACTCTAAGACTTTTCATTGGAAACTTGATCATGCAGAGAATTGTGAATTTATATGTTTAAATCAGTTTTTATCTCTATTTTAATTTTTTAATATCTTTCAAACAAAGATCTTAAGATTATTAGAAGATTTGTTTTTAGCACCGACCGTAGATAAATTGTATCATACTTGAAATATTTACAATATTCTTGAAATACCTCATCTAAATAAAAAATAACATATTAAAATACGTGGGGGGGAATGAACATAAACTAATATAATAATAAAATGTGCTTATTGAACTAGGAGGAAACATAAAGTTGAAAGAACAAGATCAATTTAGCATTGTTTTTGCGGTTAGTACATAGTGTATATAATAAGGTGAGATCCAAAAATCATAAAACCAAAATTTCACACAGAGATAGATATTTTTAGCTCAATATTGGAGTTTAGATTGAGCTGAATCATAAAGAGAAGATTGAAAAGGGAAGCGAAATTTTCACAGCTACAAAATTATGGAAAAGCATAAATACAACGCACACGAACAAACAAATGACATTGGTTTTGTTAAACGACGTAATAAATAGAGTAACAAAATATTTTTGTAAATTATATTACTAATGATTTTAAGTGATTTTGGCATATCTATGATCTACAGTGTGAGCACGTGATTTTTGCCACGCTTAAATTACTCCTATATATTCGTTAAAATTAGAACTTCTTCTTTATTATTTGAATTTTTAGGAATTAATTGTTTAATTTTGTGTTTGTTTGCATTTTTATGTATTTTTAATGCCATAATTCATGAAAAAATACAAAAAAAATAGTGTATTGGCGTTTTTTTTCGAGTTCAATTTTAGCTTATTAGTTAATTAGTATTACTAAAATAAGAAAAATAACAAAAATAGTCCGTTTTTGCATTTTTAGTTATTAATTATTAAATTAGTCGTAGATTAGTTTTTAAATAATTTTAGAAATTAATAAGCTGAGGAAATAATTAGGTTTGTAATTTTTTACTTTTATAAAACCAGAAAATACAAAAATATATATACACAAATTGAAATGCAAAATATAAGTAAAAGAAATAAAAAGGAGAAACAAAAACAAATAAGAAGAAGTGGTCTTCATAAAGACCCAATTTGGGCCATTCTTGAGACAAGTTCCAGCCCAAACCCCCTTTTAACCCGTTCCAACCCTGGCCCAAACTCGCCTCAACCCAGTCCGACCCCAAGTGGAAACGACGTCGTATGGTTCAAGTCCATTCAATCACGACCGTCCGTGCCCTTGATCAACGACCCATAATCGATTTTAGTTTTACTTAAAACTGTCCGAATTATACCTAAACCCCAAAAACATTTGCCTCCATCCTCGTACACCCCCACCCCTGTAACACCGATCCTCATACCCACTACGCCTCCGACGTAACGCCACCGTCCGCCGCCGGCCGGAAATCGCCGCCGCCGCCGGCGGAACTCCAATCAACCTCATTTTAACACCCTTGAATTGCCTTCTTCTCCTCATTCCAAATCCACAACTCCCGTCCTTCAATTCCTAGCCGATTGGCTCGAATTTTAAATCTAAAATTCGGCCAAAACCCCAACTCATCCAAAAAATCCCAAACTTACACCCCAGACCCTCCTCACCTCCTTCTTCCTAAATCCCCATTTATTTTTCTTCAAATGTTCCTCCAATGGCTCGAATTTTAGATCTATGTCCGGACCAGGAACCCTAGTTGTCAACAATTGGAGTTTGCTGATTTAGAGGGCTATAACAACCTTAATCGTGTGTTTTCTCTTGAAAATACATGGTTAAGGGTGATTATAATCCGATTATCGTCCAGAAGCAGGCCTTAAACTTAGTAGGTACTCCACTTCTACCTTCTTTTTGGTTTTTTCTTCATGAGTTTGACTTCTTTTATTTGGTATTCCTGTTATTTTTATTTTTATTTTTGGGGTCTTAATTTAGGTTTTGATTTTAGTCGTATAGTTAGTTTGTTCTTATCTGACTGTGTGATTGATTGCGATCCATGATTCTTTATAGGAATTTTACTGTTCAATTAGATTTTAATTGTAATTTCGATTCAATGTTGGTGTGTTTGCTTTTATTCTGATAATTCTTTAAGATTAGGGTTTATTTAGTTTTTCTTTATGATTTGATCTTGTGTTTGAATCCATGTTTATTCAGTAGTTTTAGTTTGTTCGTTTAGTAGCTATTCTAATTAGTTTGAGTAATTGATTAAAATCCTGTAATGATGATTGTGATTAGATAATTGTTTCTAGTTCATTAATTGTTCTCAGGAAAATGTTAAGTTTAGTTTAGAGTGATTGGATATAGTTGAATAGATTCAACCCTTGGATTAGCTATAGTTGACCTTAACTAGAGTAAAAGAGGGTGATATCTAGTTTGGTTAGGTCAGTAATTTCAGGGGTGTTTCAAGGGTAGTTTAGGCATGGGAAATGGTAGTTTTATTAAGATTGGTAATTTCAAAACAAGGTTAAGGGTAGTATAGGTATTCTAAGGGTAGGAAAGCCAAGCTAGAACACCCTAGATCCCTCTAGAAGAGGTCTAGTGTAAGTTTTAGCATTTTAGTTGCAGTAACTTGGATAACAAGTCACAACTTTAGGGTTAATATGTAATTTATGGAAATTAAAAGGGAGGAAAAAAGAGTAAATGGTTCCAGAAGATTCTGCCCCATTTTCTGCCTATAAAAGGCATCCATAGTGCCTTGATTAACAAGTTTTTTGAAGCTCTGAAAATTTCCAGAAACTATCCAGCTCTTAAATACCTCCCAAAAAGCCTTCTCCTCAAGTAAAAATTTCAAATTTGAATCTCAAAACTTAAGAGGTTCAATTCTGAAATCATATAGTTTAGAAATCTTCACTTTAGATCTTAATTTCAACAAAAAATCCAAAAGCATACAAATATCTAACGAAAATTCAAAAATCACTGTTACATTGCTTTGTTCAAGTTTAGTTTCAAGTTCATGTTCAATTTTAGACAGATTTGGGGTCAAACGAGGGTGTCGTGGGTTGTTTTCACTGCTGTTAATTCTCTGTTATTTTCCTGGGTGCTGTGGTGTCAATTTGGTCTCGAAATTAGCCTTATTCTACTGCTGATTTGAGCTACCGCCTGCTATATAACATTAGTGACTCCTTTCTTTCCATCTTACTTAATTCCAGGTACATTTGTTATCCTTCATGACATGAAGCTTCATTCAATGTACATGAACAAACATGAAATCAATATAATACATCATCCTTACAATCCGAACCTGTTTGTTTTGCTTCATTATTATTTTCAGCTGTAGTTTATTTGAATTGATATGAATCAATGTAATAGGGTTATTTGTATTAATTAATACTGCTCAAACTCATTTTGTAGTTATAATGGACTGTTTGGACTGTTAGCTTGGTTAATCTCTGTTAGTTATCCCATATATCTGTTAGTTAGTTATAATATAACTGTTATAGGTACTATCCAGGACTGTATTGAATTTAAAAATGCCATGCTCAATGATATTAGATTGTAGAGTTGTATATTTTCATGATTGATTTGTTTCAAATAGATAAGGTGGAATGACTGCTGATCCTAATCAACTGGAAATTTAAATCACTTTGAGTTGATAGCATGAAAATCGGTTATAGTATTGATCCTGGTAGGAAAACAACCCATACGCCTTCACTAATATAGGAACAAGTGTCATATACTCATAATTTCACCATTAATGCAATTTGTTTGAGAATTAGGGTTTCAAATTAGAGGTTTGGAAATCCTACTGCTAAATGACTATACGTACAATGTATTGCTCACATGTTTGATCTTAGATGAGTATGATTGTTAGAAAAACAAACTCCAAGTAAAAAACCAAAATGATGAAGCCTGCATGTCCTCAGAATTGCTCACGCCTGGGCTCTGGACTATTGGGTTGTGACAATGAGCCCACTGCCTCCTTAATTGTCCAAATAGCCAATCAGATTATTGGGCCATGAAAAGCTCTCAACTGGGCCACTCTGAGGCCCAGAGCTGGCAGTAGTTAAATAATGAACACACCTACACACATCATAATTGGGCTATACTTTCCAGGCCCAAAGAATGCTATAAGTCAAAAATTCTTTAAAATTACATTAGGAATGTGGGGTATTAATTTACAAATATAAAATTGGGTTTCGAGTTAAGTAACGGGTTCAAGCTAAAAGGGTCTTCCCTTTTGTTTGAATTCGGACTTGAATTCGAGGCTCGAATTTATATTTGTAAATTAATTAGCCTTTAGAGACAAATAATAAATAGAAAATCATAGTCACCTAGGATTTACCCCTAAATAATAAAATGATATGAGCACCGCTAAACCAAACAAATAAATTGCGGGGCACTCAATAATTACTATATAAAATACTTAGAATTCGGGAGGACCGTTTAGCGAATTTCACGGTCTTTCCCAAATACAATAAACGCATAGTTGCTTTAGGCGCGTATGTTAATAATATTACCTTCCTAAATATGGGTGCACATTTATGTGACCCAAATCCAAATTCCAACGAAGTCGAAATGTGTCAAAAGCCACGGGTGCACTGGTGCGACGTGGTTCGAGACGCATTTTCACGACGTTGTAATTCTTATTAAAAATAAATATATAATAAAAACGGACTATTAATAAAAGGCATATAGGATAGAACATGTATTGAAATCTGATAAAATCAAATACAACAATTGAGCGACCGTGCTAGAACCACGGAATCCGGGAATGCCTAACACCTTCTCCCGGGTTAACAGAATTCCTCACTCGGATTTCTGGTTCGCGTACTGTTTACAGATTCATAATTTTCTCAATTTGGGATTAAATTAAACCGGTGACTTGGGATGCCAAAAACTAATCCTATCCCAAGTGGCGACTCTTAAATAAATAAATAATCTCATTTCGAATAATGTCGCTTTAATTGGAAAAACTCACTTATACATTTATCCTTCGGGGTAGGTAACGTAAAGAGGAGGTGTGACAGCTCTGGAGACTCTGCTGGGGAATAGAAACCCAGAACTTTGGTTCAGGATTTAAGAATTCGAGCTCGGAATAATTGTTGTATTTGTTTATATCTGATTTTCATACATGTTCATGATTAATGTGCTAAATGTTTACCGCTTTGATATTATTTGAATTGTATATAAACTGTGCCGAAAACCCTTCTCTTCTCACCTTCGGGGATATGCTTACTGGTTGTGACTCCCTATTCTGTTAGTGTCAATACCCTGAAATAAGAAAGAGGCCGGACAAGTTACTAAGCCGGATGGCCTTTTGGTTCCCGGTACGTAGCCCCCTCCTCGACTCGAATTGTCCGCTCGGGTACGCAGTCTAGAACATATAACCAGGTTTTGAACTTAGAATAGGGACGTTTATTTGCATCACGTATGACTTAGGGGACTCAACACAGGGGTTGGGCCCGTCTAGGACAGGTAACCAAATATGAAAAGACCACCATGATACATTTTACGTGCTGCATTTATTTGTCTCGGGCATGCATGCTGAACGGTTTTTTTTTTTAAAAAAAATTTGTAAAAATTGAGAAAAAGAGAAAAAGAGAAAAAAAAAATTGTAGCAATTGTTTAGTTTTAGAAGAACCGATACCCAAATACTGTCGAAACTCTGCCAAAATTTTTAAAAAAAGGGTTGAAAAATGGAAAGGTTTTTGAATAATTCGTTTTACTAAAGCAAAGGAAAAATATAAAAGAGTTTTTATTTTGGGTTGTTGAAAATAAATTAAGAAAATCGTTATTTTGTCTTGTTTTCAAAAAATTAAGAAATATAGTTTGTTTTGCCAATAAAAATGAAAATGAAAATTTTTGCTCTAAAATAGTTTTGTTATTTGATTTTGCCAAGAATAAAAATGAAAAAAAATAAAATAAAAAAATGGTCTGTTTTAAAATAGTTTGCCAGAACTACGCTGGTTTGATTCTCACCGAGTGTGAGATACGTAGGCAACCCTTGACGGGTCCAACCACACCTTTTTTGCAAAATATAGCCAAAAATATCCATAAATAAATCAAGTGATGTCGTTTTGTCAAAATAGCCGAATGTCCCAAAAAGGGCGCCGGAAGGCTATTTTTGAAAAATAGCCACTTCGAATCATTTCCTAACGGTTAGCGGGCACAGCCTTAAAATCTTCTCTTGGAAGTGCTGAAAGGCCGTATCGGCAAAGTCGGTTTTTTTTTTACTTGTAAAAATTAGAATTGGAAAACAAAATATATATAGTGTTTTTCTTTTAGGTCATAAATGATTAAATCACCTTAATAAATGTGCAGGATGAGCACGACTCAAAATGAATCATTTTTGCATAAGATCCCTTTGGAATTACGTCTATGTTGGAATGATCTAGGAAGTGAAGGG
>MU667599.1:42840-63298 GCA_026770625.1 Nicotiana glauca
TAGTTAAATAATGAACACAGTTACACACATCATAATTGGGCTATACTTTCCAGGCCCAAAGAATGCTATAAGTCAAAAATTCTTTAAAATTACATTAGGAATGCGGGGTATTAATTTACAAATATAAAATTGGGTTTCGAGTTAAGTAGCGGGTTCAAGCTAAATGGTCTTCCCTTTTGTTTGAATTCGGACTTGAATTCGAGGCCCGAATTTATATTTGTAAATTAATTAGCCTTTAGAGACAAATAATAAATAGAAAATCATAGTCACCTAGGATTGACCCCTAAATAATAAAATGAGATGAGCACTGCTAAACCAAACAAATAAATTGCGGGGCCTTCAATAATTGCTATATAAAATACTTAGAATTCGGGAGGACCGTTTAGCGAATTTCACGGTCTTCCTCAAATACAGTAAACACGTAGTTGCTTTAGGCGCGTACGTTAATAATATTACCTTCCTAAATATGGGTGCACATTTATGTGACCCGAATCCAAATCCCAACGAAGTCGAAATGTGTCAAAAGCCACGGGTGCACTGGTGCGACGTGGTTCGAGACACATTTTCACGACGTTGTAATTCTTATTAAAGATAAATATATAATAAAAACGGATTATTAATAAAAGGCACATAGGATAGAAGATGTATTGAAATCAGATAAAATCAAATACAACAGTTGAGCGACCGTGCTAGAACCACAGAATCCAGGAATGCCTAACACCTTCTCCCAGGTTAACAGAATTCCTCACTCGCATTTCTGGTTCGCGAACTGTTAACAGAGTCATAATTTTCCTCGATTTGGGATTAAATTAAACCGGTGACTTGGGACGCCAAAAACTAATCCTATCCCAAGTGGCGACTCTGAAATAAATAAATAATTCCATTTCGAATAATATCACTTTAATTAGGTAACGTAAAAAGGAGGTGTGACATATAGAAGAGAACCAAAATATACATACAGATACGGATTGTTCATATAATTAATTGTGATTTAGAGGGAAAAAAACAAAAAGCATACTCGATTGTTATAAGTAGCTCCTAACGGCATAGGTATATTACCATGTACAAAACCAACATGACAAATTTAAATACAAAAGTGAGTGACATTTAAGATTAAGAACAACACTGTTTATCGCTCGGTATGAAATGTGGCTAATAAATCGTATAATCACGCGCCGACAGTCTGGGAAATAAATTCAGAAAAAAGAGAAATGGCCAGTGAGGTTGCTGATCAGACCCTCTCAGCTCCGACATTCTTCGTGGCCGTACACGTCGATATCACGCGCCGTCGAACGAGAAAGCTCTCCGTTTTGTCATGAGACGAGCGTGCCTCGCCGCTTTATCTGTTCTCCGAAAGGTCAGATTCAGAAGGCAGAAGCGATGAACTGGAATAATACTAACTTTTATCTGCTTTTATAGTAGTTAATTTCCGTATGCATATTCATCCGTGTGTATTTCTGACTGGACCTATATAATGTACAGTTTTATTCTAAAAAATGTATATGTATTTCAAGTCAGCATTCATCGTTACAAAATAATTTCCACCTCCATTAATATTGTTGTGTTGGTTTAATTTCAGGGTGCAGGTGGATGCATAGACGCTGTTACGGCAGCAATTCAAGTATTGGAGGTACTTCATTAACTTCATACTTTCTATCTGAAAATGGGGAAGATGTTAGGCAGTTTAATTAAGAGGTGACGAAATCTTAGACCAAAAATGTGGCGTTTGTTGTTAGAATAGGAAGAGAAATTGTGGAATTTTCTGGGTATTCATCTCTGTCTAAGACAGTGTTTATATACAAACTATCCTATGAAAAATAAAATATAAAAGGAATAAATTTCTGTACAGTTGTCCTATTTGTATTAGCCTAAATATAACTACCTATTAACACCCTATTATTCCTTTTCTAGAAGCATCTATTTATTGTACAGCTGTATCCACAAAAATATCAGGTGTGCTAACATTAATCTGATGACTGTGATTTAATCCATCAAATTTGTGATTAATGTCACTGATGTAGCCACGTGTATCACCCTTCTCCGCACACATAAGTCTTAGACATTTCGATATATCCGATGAGTTTGTCTGAGACTCTTCTTCTTTCTTCTTTTGTTCTGAAACTCTTTCTTTCTTCTTCCGATCTTCTTCTTTGATCAAAAACGATGCAGCTGCTTGTGACCTTTCTTTTCTTACATTCCCCCTCAAGTTGGAGGGTATAGAAATTACCCCCAACTTGGGAAGAACTGAATGATGAGAAGGCCCAGAAAGGGATTTGGTAAATATGTTGGCAAACTGTGAAGCAGAGGAAATATAAGTGAGATGAGGCCGGAAAGATATTGTTGACGTACGAAATGGCAGTCCAACTCGACATGTTTCGTCCGTTCGTGAAAGACTGGGTTTCGAGTGATGTGAATCGCCGATTTACTGTCAGAGAGTACAGGAACCGTCAATAATGGTGTAATAGATAGGTCTTCAAAAAGACGAGTAAGCCAAGTGAGCTCTGCAAAAACACGTCTCATGGATCTGTACTCTGCCTCGACTGATGATAGAGAAATAGAAGCCTGTTTCTTCGATTTCCATAAAACAGGAGAACCACCAAAAGAAATGTAGAATCCACTAACGGAGCGTCGAGTTTCCGAGCAAGAGGCCCAATCTGCATTGCAAAAAGCAAGTAATTTGAGGGAAGATGCTGAGTTGAAGAAAATCCCTTGCCCTGGGTCAGATTTAAGGTAGCGGAGAACATGTATAGCAGCAATAGAATGGGAAAGTCTGGGACTTTGCATCAATTGGCTAAGTTTGAGTACAACAAAGGATAAATCGGGCCTCGTATGAGTTAAATAATTTAGCTTGCCAACGGGGTGCCGATAAACAGTAGGATTTGGAAGAAGAGGACCATGATATGCATGAAGCTTGGTAGAAGGCTCAAGAGGAGAAGCCACAGTGGAAAAATCAGAGATATCAAAATCACGCAACAAATCCATGGTAAATTTTCTTTGACAAACAATGATTCCTTATTTTTCTCTGATAATCTCCATACCTAAAAAATAATGTAGATTCCCCAAATTTTTGACTTTGAATTCTGTATGGAGAAAAGTTTTGATAGCTGCAATCTCTGGTAGATTATCTCCACTGATGAGAATGTCATCCACATAGACGGCTATAATAGAGATAAGATTCCCGTCTTTCTTGAAAAATAGGGAGTAATCATTTAATGAAGCAGTATACCCTTTGAAACTCAAAGCACCAGCAAGTCGAGCATACCACTGCCGTGACGCTTGCTTTAGGCCATATAAGGATTTTCTAAGTAGATGTAACACCCTGTAAATTCGGCTTAGGTGTGAATGAGTTAAAGGAGTATTAAGGTTATATTTTGAACATGTGAAGTCCCATCGGGATGAGTATGGGTGAGAATAGTATTTCAAAATCAAGATGGAAAGTAAGGTGCGTAAGATTTGACAAAATCGACTAAGTTTGCAGAAGGTCTGTCTTACAGCAAATTCTAGTGAAAATGTGTAAGGAATTGGGAAAAACGCAAAGCATGAAAGTTGTAAGCCTTTGAAATAGTTTTCCAATGATATATTATGGAGCCCGAACGGATCTCTATGGAAGAAGTTATGACGAAATTACTAAATGCATACCACCCAGTTATTTTGACGGACAATGAAGCGAGCTCGCTTCCCCAAAGTAGAAGCGGATTTTTGTCTTCCCTTGAATGCAATGGATAGTGAAGCGAGGACACTTCGCTAGAGCAGACGCGCCCCAGTCCCAGCTCTTTTAAGCCAATTTTAGGGTTCATTTTTCCCTATTTCTTTTGGACGAATTTTGGGGTCTTCTCCCACTCTCTCAAGACTTCCAACCCCTCCCATCTTCAAGGTAAGCAATCTCCATTAACTTGGTGTGAAATTCCATCATTCTTACACTAGTATTGATGAAATCTACTCATAAAACACATAGATCTTCAAGAAATTCCATCAAGCTGCGCAAATTACTTGGGGTAGATTTCTAGGGGCATGAAGAGGAAGCATTGGAATTGCTTTTACAAGTAGATAGTTGCAGGCAAGCAAGAAGGATGGAGACTGATAGTGTGTGTAAGAAGACAAGATTCAAAGTGGAACAAGAACTAAAAGGGCTAGTTACTTTTGATGTTAAATTCAAGAGTGAGGAAAAAGGAGTAGGGGGGGGGGGGAAGATGCTTACACTGGTTCCATGCATTTCAAAATAGTGTCATGGAATGTAAGGGGATTGAATGATGGGGATAAAAGAAGAATAGTGCAGAGTTTGGTAGTTGATTGGAAGGCAGACATCATATGCTTCCAAGAGACTAAATTAGAAGGGGATATCAGAGAAATTATCAAACAAGTGTGGGGGGGTGGCACTAGAGGGGGTATCTTGATGATGTGGGATTGTAGAAGCTGGGAGGGGGAAGTTTTGGAAATGCGTAGTTACACTATGACTTGCAAGTTTTTGGCACATTTTCAGAACTTCTCATGCCATGTAACTGGGGTATATGCTCCAAATAATTATATTGAGAGGAGGATAGTGTGGGATGAGATAGGGGCAGTCAGGGGATTGATGGAAGGCCCTTGGGCTATTTGTGGTGACTTTAATATCACCATATTCATTTCAGAAAAAAGAATTGTAGGAGGAGAACAAGGGGTATGGTGGAATTTTCTGATTTCATTGAAGATTAGAAGATGGTAACTTCACTTGGTTTAAAGGGGATAATCAAGATAAGGCTTCCAGAATAGATAGGTTTTTGATATCTGAGGAGTGGGTGATAGTTTTAGTAACATAAAACAGATTCCACTGTAAAGATTAGCATCTAATCATACTCCTATAGCTCTTCAAGGGGGGCATTTGGAACAAGAACAAAAATTATTTTAAATTTGAGAATTGGTGGCTAGGAACAGCTGGCTTCAATGACAGTTAAAGAATGGTGGAGCTCTTTCAATTTCTCAGGCAGGCCTAACTTTATATTGGCCTGTAAATTAAAAGCTCTCAAATCAAAACTTAAGGAGTGGAGCAGAAGTGAAGCAGGGAACTTGGGACAGCAAAGGAAGAAATTACTAATTCAATTGGCTGAACTGGATGAGGTGCTCAGAGACAGAATTTTAACGGAGGAAGAAACTATCAAGAAGGCATTTCTTTTCATGGAGTATGAGCAATTGATAAAAAATGAGGAAATCTCATGGAGACCGAAATCAAGGGCACTATGGCTAAGAAGGAGACAGGAACACAAAGTTTTTTCACAAAGTAGCAAATGCACATAAAAGATGCAATAATATTGATCAATTGATGGTACAAGGAGAAGTAATAGAGGAGCCAGCTAGAATAAAAGAGGAAGTTGTTGATTTTTATCGGAAGCTGTACAAAGAAACTACTCAATGGAGACCTGCATACTTCTATAACAACTGCCCAGGTTTAACGGTGGAGGATAAGGAAGCACTACAGGGTAATTTTGAAGAGGAAGAAGTGCTAAGGTGCTTGAAGCTATGTGTAATAGATAAAGCCCTGGCCCAGTTGGTTTCACTATGGGATTCTTCATCAAATGCTGGGAGATAGTGAAGTCTGACATCATGAATGCTTTTCAAAACTTTCATGACAAAGAAGTTTTTGAAAAAAGCTTTAACGCTACACTGATTGCTCTCATCCCAAAGAAGAAAGGTGCCGAAGATCTAAAGGATTTCAGTCCTATCAGCTTGATAGGTAGCATCTTCAAACTGTTTTCCAAAGTTCTGACAGAGAGACTCAAAAAGGTAATTTCACAATTGGTGGATTATCAACAAATGGCTTTTATCAAAGGTAGACAGATAATGGATGTTGTAATGGATAGCCAATGAAGCAGTGGATTCTAGGCTGAAACAAAAGAAACCTGGTATCTTGTGCAAACTTGATATTGAAAAGGCTTATGACCATGTCAACTGGAATTTCCTACTGTGTATGCTAGAACGAATGGGTTTTGGCCAGAAATGGATAAACTGGATTAAATTCTGCATGACAACAACCAGGTTTTCAGTTCTGATCAATGGCTCTCCAATATGATTTTTCTTAGCAGAAAGGGGACTAAGGCAAGGTGACCCTTCATCACCTTTTTTGTTTGTGATTGCTATGGAAGGTCTCAATAATATGATTAAACAACCAATCAGTTTGGGTGGATAAAAGGTTTTGATGTCGCTAGGAGGGGCAATGATAGTTTAGAAGTGACTCATTTACAATATGAGGATGATACACTCATATTCTGTGATGCGGAAGAAGATCAACTAAAACACCTCAGGGCGATTCTGGTTCTTGTCAAAGGAATCTCTAGCTTACATATCAACTGGAAGAAGAGTTTTTTGTACCCTATAAATGAAGTCACAAATATGGACATGTTAGCTGCCTTTTTGGGTGGTGAAGTGGGGGCTTTACCAACAATATATCTTGGAATGCCTTTGGGTGCTAAATCTAAGTCAATTGGGATCTGGAACAATGTGTTAGAGAAGTGTGAACAGAAACTGGCTAGGTGGAAAACCCAATATCTATCCTTAGGTGGCAGAGTGACTCTTATTAACTCAGTTCTCGACGCACTTCCAACATATATGATGTCTTTATTCCCCATTCCAACAGGGGTCATCAATAGTTTGGATAGCATCAGGAGAAACTTTTTATGGAATGGGAACAAAGAAAGGAAGGGCTACCACTTGGTAAAATGGAAAGCACTTACTGTTGCTAAGAAATTTGGAGGCCCAGGGATCAGTAACTTGAAGATTCAGAGCAAAGCTCTTAGAATGAAATGGTTGTGGAGGCTCAACCAGTGTTTTGGAAAGCGTTAAGCGCAGAAAAGCGACGAGGCCTCGCTTCATCGAAGCGAGAAACGCGAAGCGAAGCGCGCGCTTTTTTCATGTGAAGCGCAATTTAACACATAAATAAAAAAAATAAAATAGGCATAGATAAATGGCTAAGAGCTCATTAAAAATAACATATTAAGCAAATGATTCAATTCTTGAATCAAGAAGCAAATAATAGATACTAAAACTAGATAGTGAATAATCCTAAAAAATCATAACATATTAAGCAAATGCAAAACAAAATCACAAAAACAGAAAACAGAGCATAGTTTTAGGGCATAAAAACAGAGCAATAAACCAGAAAACAGAGCATAGTTTTAGGGCACAAAATCAGCATTTAAAAAAGTGAAAAAAAATTGAAAGAAGAAGAGAAAAAATAGGGCAGAAGAACAGATATAAAATAGATGTGTAGGATAGAGCAATAGAAAGTGAAAAAAATGGAAAGAAAAAGAGAAAAAGGGAGTCGAACAGAAGAAGAAGAACAAAAGAAAAATAGAAAAAAGAAGAAGAAGAACAGAAGAAGAAGAAGAAGAAACTTACAGAGACCGGAGAAGAAGCAGTCATTGGAGCAGCAGTCGTTGAAGCAGCAGAAGAGTTATGTTTATTTGTTAACAGATGGTTTATTTGCCAAATTTTAAAAAAAAAACCCTAGCAGATGCCTTCACGTCGCTTAAGCGCGCTTTTTTGCGCTTTTTCCATCGAGGCGCTTCTCGCTTAAGCGGTTAAAGCGTGCGCTTTTTAAATGTGAGTCGCTTTTGGGGCAGAAAAGCGATAGCCCATCGCCTCGCCTCGCTTCAGCGCTTAAAGCGAGAAGCGAGCGCTTTTAATAACACTGGGCTCAACAAGGAAGATCAGCTCTTTTGAGGAAACATTGTTAAAGCAAAATATGGACAGGAAGACAAATGGATGACTAAGGAGGTCAATACACCATATGGGGTTAGTTTATGGAGATCCATTAGATCATTGTGGAGTGAATTGAGGGATGACTCAAAGATCCAAGCATTCGATGGAAATAAGACTAGCTTTTGGAAGGACAATTGGCATGGAGTTGGCAGATTGGATGTGGCTTTTCCAGAAGTCTTCAATTTGACTCTACATCAGCAAAGGACTATAGTAGAGATGTGGACACCTCAGGGATGGAACATCATTTTTAGAAGATATATCAATGCTTGGGAAGCACAAAGAGTGGTGGATTTATTCTGTGTACTAGAAGAGTTTAGTGGATTAAAAGAAGGTGCAGATGTTCTATGGTGGCAAGGCAGTAGTAAGGGTATATTCAAGGTCAACGCAGCTTACAAAAGGATGAATCATTCCAACCAGCAGATAGTTGATTGGCTATGGAAACACATCTGGAAAACAAAAATTCCTCACAAAGTTGCTTGCTTTGTGTGGCTATTGGCTAAGGAAGCCGTCCTTACACAAGATAATCTGATGAAAAGAGGCTTCACCTTATGTTCTAGATGTTTTTTGTGTTGGGAAACAGCAGAAACAGTTAACCATCTCTTCCTCCATTGTAAGATAACTTCTCACCTATGGAGAATTATTATTAACCTCAAAGGCATCTCCTGGACCATGCATGGTAAAGTTATAGATGCTCTTAAAAGTTGGGAGGAAGCAGGACTACATGCAAAGTACAAGACTAGATGGAGAATTATACCTACTTGTGTTTGGTGGATAATTTGGAAAGAGAGAAACTCCAGATGTTTTGAGAGTGTGGAGAATGGAGTGCAGAAGATCAAGTTAAACTTTATTTTGTTGTTAAGTTTTTGGTGTAATCTGATGTACACAAATGATACTAATACCATTATTGATGTTTTAGATTCAATATAGAGAGTGGTAGTGATAGATAGAGTCTATTGTATATATGGTTTCAGTAATACCTAAGTATTGCTTTTGCGACATATGAAAAATATAAAAGTTACCAGTTTCAAAAAAAATTCCTTCAAGAACTCAAATGATGGTTTTGCAAGATTTCTTCCAAAAGGTAATCCTACGCCCTTAGACTTACATGTATGAATTTATTATGGGTATATGAGTGTGAATTAAGTATTGGGACTCTTGGTGTGGTGATTAGAAGCCATAAGTTCCCAATATAAATACATAATTAGTGTAGAGATTGGAAGGTGATTATTTGATGGAATTTTGTTGGTTGGGTGTAGATAGATTGTCATACATGTGATGTTGGAAGTTATAAATTGGTTAGTCATGATGGTGGGATAAATTGTTGGTGAATGGTGATAGTTGGATGAACTAATTATATGGTGATGAGATGTAGAGATTTATGCCTACAAGGTGTTTGATAATATGCCTAAATGGCTTAAGTTATGGAATTTGTTACTAATATTGGTTCCATTGGATATTGCTATTGTAGATTGAAGGTTCTTAGTATTGTGGATCATTGTAGTAGCACTAAGGGGCGAAATTGAGGTATGTGAGGCTAACTCTCTATGTTTGGGAATGTTAATAATTCTCCCTACACTACGTTTCTTTTACGACGTATCAATTGCCTCATAAATATAGTTAAGCCTAGTTCCTTGAATAGTTGTAGAACTTTTATTCTCTAGCTTCATAACTTGTTCATGACTTTCATTTTGAACGTTGTGAGCTCAGTTCGTATTCAATATAGACTTGGGTTTGATGTCCTTAAATCTCAGTATATCTTACTTATCATGTCATAAACAGCTGAAGTTTCAGTGTTCATAATCAGTTCAAGAATACATGTCTCATTCTAGTCCTATTCAGTATTCTAGTATTATATAACTTAGTATGATTCAATATTCTAGTATTATGTAGCTCAGTATGATTCAGTTTTCCAGTATTATGTACTCAGTGTGATCCAGTATTCAGGTATCACGTAACTCAGCATGGTTCAGTATTTCAGCATCATGTATTTCAGTATGATTCTCAGTTCCTGATTTTAAATTCCTAAATGTTGAACACGTGTATTTGGGCCTGAGGCCGTAATTTATATGCTTTATGCATGTTTGGGCCTAAGGCCGTAGTTTATATGCTTTATGCATGTTTGGGCCTGAGGCCGTAGTTTATGCTTTATGCATTTTTGGGCCTGAGGCCGTAGTTATGTATACGTATACTTGGGCCTGAGGCCGTAGCATGTGCACACATATATTGGTCTCGAGGCCGTAGCTTATTCAGATAAACAGGTTGTTCATCGTTCAGAAGAGCGAGTATTCATAACCTTACTTCCTTTATTCAGTTCAGTTATCAGTTATCAGTTATCTTTTCGGTTATCAGTTCAGTTACCATTTCTCACTTCAGTTTCAGTTTCAATAGTTATCATTTCAGTTATCAGCTCAATTTCAGTTTCAGCATTTATAATTCTTTTTCAGCATTTATAATTCTTTCTTTCAGTTGCTTTACATACCGGTACAATTCAAATGTACTGACGTCCCTTTTGCCTCGGGCCTGCATCTCACAATGCAGGTAATGATTTACAGGTTGATGATTCAGAGCGCTAGGATTCTCGTACTAGTTGTTTGGTGATCCCCAG
Source organism: Nicotiana glauca (assembly GCA_026770625.1). NCBI lineage: Eukaryota > Viridiplantae > Streptophyta > Magnoliopsida > Solanales > Solanaceae > Nicotiana > Nicotiana glauca. The sequence goes on from MU667599.1 coordinate 53,177, forward strand.
TTCTTTCGGGGCATTATCATTACCTTTCGGTCTTTCAGTATTTACATGCAGTTAGTGTTTTCAGTGCTTCATTAGAGGCTTCATAGACTAGAGTAACAACTAGACAGAGTCTCAGGCTTTTCATATTAAGCTGTGTTGACTACAAATATGTTTCAGAATTGTATTGGTTTTTCCGCACTTTGATTTATACCATCCAGACTTTTAGTATATCAGCATGTGTTAGTTTATCTTCCGCATTCAGTATGTTATGATAACACATGTTGACTCAGCCAGCCAGTTGGTTCGCTCGGTCACGTGTAGTCAGGCACCGAGTGCCGTGTTACGTCCAGGCCCAGGTTCGGGGTGTGACAGTATACAGACATGGTTGGGACTTGGTGGGCATAGTCCACTTGGAAACTTCATGTAAACCTCCTTTTGGAGAGTTCCATGGAGAAATGCATTACTTACATCCAACTGATGAATTTGCCAAGTCCTTTTTGGCTGCAATTGCTGGTAGACACCTTATGGTGGTCATCTTGACCACTGGTGAGAAAGTCTCGCTGTAATCTATTCCTTCTTGTTGAATGTCTCCTGTGACCACCAAACGTGCCTTGAATCTTTCTATTGTTCCATCAGAGTTATGCTTTACCTTGTACACCCATTTGCAAGGTAAGACTTTCTTTCCAAAAGGCAGTAGAACCTCATCCCATGTGTGGTTGGCCTTTAAGGCCTCAATTTCTAAGTCCATTGCTTTCTTCCAACTTGGGTCCAAAGAGGCTTGAGAGTAGCTGCTAGTTTCTGATATTTCTGAAATTGAATTCATGATATCCTGATTTTGAGATGATAGAGCTCCAAAAGAACAGACCTGAGGTTTAGGAAGAAGAGCTAGACAAGAATCAGTTAGAAAAACATGACTACACACATAGTCGTTAAGATTTCTCGAGCCTTTTTCCCTCGTCCCTTTTGGTTTCTGGATTCCCTAGAGGATCTTCTAAGTACTGGTGTGTTATGTGGCTAAGATGTAACTGATCTAGGTGTTGAATCAACCCCAGAATAGATGGGTGAGGTAGGATTGTGAGAATTGATATTGTTGCTAGGTGATGAGTGAAGAGAAGGAGATTGGGGTATATTTATGGTAGGTGAATGAAATGGCTCAGTATTAGATTCTAGAGTTTGAGGAATGCTGTTACTATCTTGGGGAGAGGACAAAGGAAAAATAGAATCTGGTAATGAAGAAGAATTGGATGTGAATGGGTATTTGTCTTCATAAAAATGAACATGTCTAGACACAATTATTCTCTTGGTGTTCAAATCCAATAATTTGTATCCCTTTTGTCCTAAGGGATATCCCAGGAAAATACAAACTGTTGCTCTTGGGTCAAACTTTCCCCTTTCATTAGACAAGGTAGAGACATAACACAAACAACCAAAAGTCTTGAGATTGGCATAATTAGGTGGTTGATTGAAGATTATAGAATATGGTGTCCTACCTTTAAGAACTTTAGATGGTAGCCTATTAATCAAATAAGTGGCAGTTAACAAACATTCTCCCCAATAAACAATAGGAACCTTAGATTGAAATAATAGAGCCCTAGCAATTTCCAACAAGTGTCTATGTTTCCTCTCAACAATTCCATTTTGTTGAGGAGTTGCTACACAAGATGTTTGGTGAAGAATCCCTTGAGAATGAAGGGAAGCAGACTCTTGAGTCCCTTTCCCAAGCTCAAAAGCATCTGCTTTTGAACTTTAACACCAAATTGCCTTTCAGTCATAACTAAATTTTTTTTCAAGACTTCAAAAGCATTGCTCTAGGTGCTCAAAAGAAAAGTCCAAGTTCCTCTACTAAAGTCATCTACCACAATTAAGAAATATTTGAAGCCATTATGAATAGTAACCTTGTAGGGACCCCATATATACACGTGTATTAATTCAAATGCTCTCTTAGATTTAATTTGACTTAAAGGAAAAGGACTCTTAGTTTGCTTAGCTTGAGGACAAATATCACAGAAACAGTCAATATTAGGATGAAAAGAGATAAAACTGAGTTGTCTCATTGATGAAAAAGGCAAATGCCCCATTCTACAATGCCAAAGGCTTACATCAGAAGTTGCATTTGCAGTAAAAGAAAAAGAAACTGGAACTTGATTAGAAACATTCTGTTTCGAAGATGATGTCTTCGGACCTATCCTTAAAATTGGTAGAATTAGGCTCCAATAGGTATAATCCCTCTCTTGCTTCACCAAAAACTTGAGCCCTCTTCATTAAAGAGGCTTGCAACAGACATTTCCCAGAAGAAAATGAGAGAATGCAAAAAAATTGTGAACAAAACCTGTTAACTGATAAGAGATTATACATGAAACTAGGAACATAAAGAACATTTTCTAAGATATAATTAGGTAGAATAGAAATCCTCCCTATGTGAGTGACAATTACTTTAAAGGAAGTGGGAAGATTTATGTCTAAAGGAACAGTTAAGGGAGACAAAGAAATGAAAGCATTTGAATCAAAACACATGTGTTCTGAAGCTCCTGAATCTATAATCCAAGTGCTTGAATTAAAAACTGAGAAACATGATCCAGAATATTTGATAATAGTACCAGCCACAACATGTGCATTGAATTTTGAATTTGAACTTCCAGTATTTGCAATTTTGACTTGCTTGATCAGTTGGATCAGATTAGAAAACTGATCCTTTGATAGATGTTGATTCATCACCTCCGGTTGATTGTTGTTGTCTTCTGCTTGTTCCCCTGAAGTGACAACATTGCTTCTAATTCCACCTTGAGTTGTTCTTGAATTTGTAAACTCAAAATCATCTGGGAACCTTATGATTCTGTAACAATCATCCACCGTATGTCTTGTTTTCTTGCAATAAGTACAAGAGACATTAGGGTTAAACCTAGTCTTCTTTCCCTTAGGATTTGGTGATTACTGTGGTGCATATCCAGATCTTGGGGCAGGGGCAACATTGCTGTTCCTCTGAAATTGTCCTGAGTTCCTTTGTTTTCCATTTCTTTGTGGGAAGTTACCTTGATTAGTGAAATTTGCCTGACATCCCACCATGAAAGATGAAGTATCAGTAGAAATGAGAGGATTAGCATAAACCTCTCTCTAATTTTCATCTTGTAAAACCAGTGAATAGGCATGATTGATGTCAGGTAAAGGATTCATCATTAGAATGTTTCCCCTGGCTTGTCCATATGCTTCATTCAGTCCCATGAGGAACTGAATGAGCCTTTCATCCTCTTGTGACTTTTCAAGCATCTTTTTACCCTCACAAATGCATGTACATGTGCACTTCACATTAGAGTTCAGTGAGTCCAATTCATCCCATAGTCGTTTGCGTCTAGTGAAATAAGATGCTATGTCATTTGTTCCCTGAGATAAACCTGATAATTCCTTTTGCAGATGGTACAATTTAGCACCATTGGATTGTCCAAATCTGTGTTCTAAGCTAATCCACAGATCTCTGGCAGAATTGGAGTATATGACACTGTCTCCAATATCTTTGGACAGAGTTCAGTAGCCAGGAGGTAACCATATCATTGCACCTTGACCAAGGTTGATATTCCTTGGAAGTGATAGGAGGAGGTGCAACTGTTCCATTGATGAAGCCCACCTTATTCTTGGCTGAAAGAGCTATGAGAGTGGATCTCTTCCATCCTTAAAAACCTTTGCCATCAAAGACAGCATTGACGAGACTCGTTCCTGGAGCATCAGAAGAATGAAGGAAGAATGGGTGATTGAGATCAACCTTGAACCCATTTCCAGTCGAGGTTTGAGCTGGAGAAGAATCAGTAGAGTCAGGCATGATGAAAGATCTAGGTGACTCATGAAGATGATTTCAGAATACGCAAAATCGAGCTAGATTAGCTCTGATACCATGTTAGAATAGGAAGAGAAATTGTGGAATTTTCTGTGTATTCATCTCTGTCCAAGACAGTGTTTATATATAAAATATCCTATGAAAAATAAAATGTAAAAGGAATAAATTTTTGTACAGTTGTCCTATTTGTATTAGCCTAAATATAACTGCCTATAACACCCTATTATTCCTTTTCTAGAAACATCTATTTATTGTACAGCTGTATCCACAAAAATATAAGATGTGCTAACATTAATCTGATGGCTGTGATTTAATCCATCAAACTTGTGATCAATGTCACTGGTGCAGCCACGTGTATCACCCTTCTCCACACACATAAGTCTTAGACATTTCGATATATCCGATGAGTTTGTCTGAGACTCTTCTTCTTTCTTCTTTTTTTCTGAAACTCTTTCTTTCTTCTTCCGATCTTCTTCTTTGATAAAAAACGATGCAGCTGCTTGTGACCTTTGTTTTCTTACATTTGTAGCGATAAATACATTCTCATGGAAAAATGGTCAGATAGGGGCAAAGTTGGTAGCTTCACATCAAATATTTTCAAATTGTCTTGACAGATTGTAAATTCTGTGATCATATCAAATATTTTCAAATTGTCTTGACAGATTGTAAATTCTGTGATCATATCCTGGTAAATAACTAGCTTGAGATGTCAATAAATTGGAGAATAAGCTTTTAAAATTAAAGTAATTGGACTCTAATTGAATGTCCTATTATGAAGTGGCATTCTCATTGAAATGGTTAAAAAAAAGAGTACTGTTTTAGTTTGATAGGTGCACATGAAGGCACTTGTCAAAGAATAGATTAGGGATGATTTGCAAATAGCTCGAGAAAATGTGGATATTGAATTCGGGACAGAGGTACTAACAAAATTTACTTGTAACTTTACCTTGTAATGAAATATGATGTTATATAAATTAGTTGCGATCTATGTTATTATTGATTGAAGAAGGTAATCAATAACCCAATAATGTAATAGGGTGAAACAAGTATGATGCCTGATGAGTCGCTTACTTGGGGCGGGTTTGTTTATGCCATTAATGAGCTTGTAAATGAGGATATCCTGTTGTTATAACTTTTTCTAAAATCATCTTATTGCATAGAAGTGTCACAAGTGAAGTCTTAAAATTCCTTTCTAGCACTGAGCTTGGCTGAAGTTATACTCTTGCAGGATGATCCAAACACAAATGCCGGGCGGGGTTCAAATTTGACAGAGAATGGTCAGGTGGAGTGTGATGCTAGTATCATAGATGGTGATTCTGGAGCATTTGGTGCTGTAGGTGCAGTGCCAGGTATTCTCAGAGCCAATGATCATGTACTTATCTCAGAGAGCATTGGCTAATATTTTGAAGTATTGTTATTGCTTTACAGTTAATACTTTAGTTCTTCTGGCATCCATTTTGGTTTACTCTTCTGCATCTTTTGTGAAGTTAACCATTACCAGGTGTCAGAAATGCCATTGAGATTGCTGCTTTGTTGGCCAAGGAGCAGATCTCTGGTTCTTCACTGCTAGGACGAATATTTCCAATGTATGATGGCTTTCTTTAGATGTCATGAAACAACACCATATTGCTTTATAACCTTGAAACTATTTCCTATTTTAATTAATATCATCATCCTTTTTTTTTAATATATGTTCAATATGAATACATCATTGTCAAAATATTACTACCATTCAAGGCTTCAAAGAAATTGGAATTTGCTAAAATGGAAGCCTGTCAACCAAATTTCTGTGGTCAGAAAAGATAGTCAAATAGTTGAGAACAGAACATGTCATTCACTATTGATGCATTTCTTGTTGCAAACTACTCCTTTTCATGTAAAAAAATGTTTAATGTTCTGCTTTACATATCAAAGTTTTTCTATTTTGATTCAATTGGCTGATTTTTTTTAATAAAATTTTTAGGGCCATAAACACTAATAATGCTGAAAATGTTATTATAACTTTTCAGAGCTCTTGTTGGTCTCGTTGCATCATTTTTTTTTAGATTTTGCTTGTATGTTTGAGTCCATTTCTTTGTGTCTTGGTTTGACTTGTTTCTTCTTCCATCTTTATATTCTAATGGAGCTTTTCTGGCCTATGGTCTAGGTTTTTAGTTGGTGAAGGCGCCCGTGTATGGGCCAAGTCCAAAGGTGTTGTTTTACCATCAACTGTAGCAGAGGCTGATGAGGTAGAGTACACTTGTCTTAAAGGTAGATTTTTTTTTTCTTTAATGTTAAACACTAGTAATTACATTATATAAGATCAATAATAAACAAGCACTCAATTTTATCCTTTGCATTTTGAGTGGATATTAGATAGTGAAAGATACTCTTTTACTTTGTATAACTTGTTTTGTCATCTTTGGTCCTTCTATGCTTCCAAGATTTAGAAGTTCAACAAACAAAATTACCTTGACTTCTGCTTTTCTTTGGAACTTCCCACCCTCGCAATTTTCATCTTCCCTGCGTTCATCGCAGGAGTGTCTGCAACTATCTCTAGGTCGGCAGCTTGCCTTTCCGGTGATACCTTGGCATTTTTTCCATTGTTGTTCGATCCATTTGGTGGCTTACTATTGCTGGATCCCGCTTTGAGTTCATCAAGTAGCTTCAGATCTGTTAGTAGTACCTTGTTTGCAAGCTTTGATGGTCGTCCCCTCCCCATTCCAGCAGCCGTTAGATTTTTTATTTTCTATATATATATAATTTTGACGTTTAATTTGGTGTTTAAAGTAATATTTAGGCGTGGTATAAAATGATAGTTAGGGGTATGTTGTTCCCTAGTGTTTTGGTGACTCAACCATTAGAATATAGTGAGATGTTGGAAAAATAAACATGTTAATTTGCTATTGGAACATATCTACTAGTACTTCTATGGTGTAGGAGAAGAAATGCACAATCTATATGTTTGTTTCCTTTTTGGAGGGGGTGTTTTCTCTCCGTTATTGATCTGTTATAAGTCAGCAGAACTAATGCATTTTTTATTTTATTTGAAAGGACAACTCTATATTCCTTTTATATGTTGAGGTGCATGGTATAAAATGGTCTGTAATATTCTTATTCATTGTGTACTTAAAAATTCTTACTAATTGTGAAATAATTGAAAAGCTCAATAATTATGAAAACTTCTTTATTGCATGTAATGTGGATACTTATATAATTATCTCTTTTCACATGAAATCTGAGATCCTAGATCTTGGTGAAGGCTTAATAAGTTTCTGTCTAGCAGAGAGCAGCCTTTACACCACATGGCCGAACATAGGTTTTTTTTTTGTTGTTGTAGCTTTAACTACTCCTTCGTTCCATCTATGTCACTGTAATTGACTAATCATGGAGTTAGGATGTCCTCTTTTTGATAACGGCAAATCCTAGAGGGCCAGTTGGAATGTGGTTCGAAACTCGGTGGATAATGGGGCAACCCCTTAAACTTTCTCACTTAAATACTAGATTTTTGTGTGTGGTAGGGTTCGAATCGTGACGTGCACCTAAACCACATCATGAATTGCGCTCTTATCATTGAACCAAGCCCAAGGGCTATGGAGTTAATATGTTAGATTTGACTTAAATGTTAGTGTATTAGTTTTAATAAAAGAAATATCATGGTTGGAAAATTAGGTTGATAGAGAAACATCACATATAAGTTTAAACTTTGATGTTTGAAGTGTACCCACATTGGTAGGGATGTGGGCTGTCGCCTCATGAGTTAGCTTGTGGAGTTGAGTTAGGGCAAGGTCCGTTTTCTTGAGTGGACAGGTTGGACCCCAATATTATGTTGTGAAAGCTCTAATTGTCCAGGTCTTGGCTTGTCCGCGAGGGTGGCGGGAGTCGTTTTTGTTGTTGAGTCAGGTCCATGGTTTATTTTCTTAAGAGTAGTTTAATGAATCTGAATTCCAGAAATTTTTGAAAGTTGTGTAGAAATGTATTAGTGTTGAACTATTTGGGACGTCCTATAACCGAAAGATGTCATATAAATTACGTTGAAGGGAGTATTTATGCATATTTTTGGTGATGTTTTGGTGGCACCACATCTCTTTAAAGGTTTGTCTCTGGTGTTTAACCTTTTCCACCCACTTCACATCAGGAGCTTCTCCTCTTTAGAAGGAATTAAACAATCTTCATCACATGTGCAGCCAAAAAGCTGGATGATATATGTACTACACGTGTTTCACATTATATTAGTTGTTTTGTTGATGACGTATGTACTACACATGTTTCACATTATATTAGTCGTTTTGTTTCTCCTTCTCCATTCCGGGGGTGAAGCGAGTTTGAGTAGGTTGGTCCTAGACGGCTTGTGGTTGATGTAGAGTACACACTAACCTTACTGTTTTCCATAGCTCTTTTTTTTTTTTCTCTTTTTACTTCTGTTTTCCATAGCTCTGGGTCTTAGTTGCGGGTTATTATTATTGCATGTCATCTACTTTATGGTTTTTAGGATGTTGTCATTATTTATATGGTTATGTCGACAATACTGATGAATTGTCTTTTCTTTCCTTGTTTTATTTCCATCTTCCTGAGCCGAGGGTCTATCGGAAACAGCCTCTACCCTCCCCAGACCCCAGTGAGTGGGACTTTATTGGGTCGTTGTTGTTGTTAGTCGTTTTGTATGGATGTCATCAGTTATTGTCAGATGGTGTGTCAAGTCAGACATTGCTTCTGTCCAGTTACTGCTATGTCAACAGTGAATGACACCCACCACCCATTCAGCATCATGTCATAATCAAAAGCAACAAGTTTCCACTAATCACATTAACTATTTGTGGAGCTAATTGGTTATCCACCACATTCCACTTTCCTTCTTTCTTTTATATCTATATTTTTAATCTTAATTGCCTCCTACTATGTTTTAGTTTTTAATGGTTAAAATTTTTCTTCAAATTTCAACTTCTAGGTTAAGGATAATTTCATTTTTAGGGTAAAACTGTTAATACACATTCTTCTGCTGTTGCTCCAAAATCGAGGGTGTCAATAACACTTTTTCCCAGTGGGGAGACTCTATATCATTAGAGGGAGAAGTGCTTAGCATTCTCTAAGCTATAAGGGAGGTCTCTTGAATTTTAATCACTTAAATGGGAGGTCTATGTGCTTAATCTAAATATTCATTTTTCCTGAACTTGACTTGAAGTGTACTATTTATTTGTAATATGGTAATGATGCTCTTGACTTAAAGATGACACATCTTAAGGAGACTATTGTTGTCCAAAGTCTTTTGACTTTGATATGGCTACTTATTCTCTATGTTTCAGATTTTCCTTGGATTTCCTTAACGCGTCTGATTATCATGATGTGTGAAGGGTCAGTGAGTGGACAAAAATTACTATTTTGAGTTCTCATGAACGGACATTACATATTATGAGGTCTCAAGTATCCCATTTTTGCATTTACTTAACATTAGACGTATCGTAAACCCCTCTAATAAGTTATATCCTTAGAAGTTGTTACTTTGTGCCCATAAAAGTTGTATAGTCCAGTATATGAAACATTCCCTTGCTATACAATCTGTAGAGTCTAAAGCATATGGCATCATCAAAGTATTATGCTTTAGGCTGCTAGATGACTATACAATTTATATTCTCAAGTTGACTGAATTGACTGGAGACACTTATCCTCTGATTGAGTATTTTTGTCATCAGAAGTGACACTGATCTTCTGCAGGCTACATAGATACTACAGGAGCATAATATATATGCATTTTAATGTAGTAGACAATTGCATAGTTACAAGGTATGACCAAATTCAATGGTCCCATATTATCACTTTTTCCTTGTTGGCATATTCTACTTGGCTGGACCATCTTGTTTTCCAGTAATTTTTCATGTCGTGAAATATTTTGTTTTTTTGGTTGATTCCCTCTCCCTCTCTGCCTCTGTGTATGTGTGTGTGTGTCTGTCTCATATATGTTTGCATTCTTTTTCACAAGTAGAGGGCCAACCATGTGATCAGTTGTGGGGAAATGGAGTTGGTGATGCGTTAGATGAAGACTTGATTTAGGACACAGTTGGGGTTATCTGTCTCGATTCAGAAGGACATATAGCTTGTGGAGCCTCTAGTGGTGGTATAGCATTGAAGGTGATGCTTCTAGAAATGACATATGAACTTGTAGCTTTTACAGTAATTGTTTTTCTGCCCAATTTCTGCATTTTCCTGGTATACTGATACACTGTATGAGCATGTTTGAATTTATGCACTTCAAGGTTTCACGGTAGAAGGATTGTGACTGGTGCAGCTTCATCTGGGTGTAGATACTTCAGTTGGTGTGTGTGTGTGTGTCTGGGGGGGGG
>MU667599.1:68722-101708 GCA_026770625.1 Nicotiana glauca
ATTCTTTTAATTAATACAAAGTATTAATATAACTTACAATAGTTATACAAAATTCCAAAAAAAAAGTAAAAATACACTAAACGCGGCCCGGCCCGGCCCCCTCAACCCGTAACCCTTATGGTTCAATTTTTACCCGGATTAACCCAGCCCGCTAAATCCGTTACTGTACCAACCCAAAACCGGCCCGGCCCGGAACCCGGACAGGTAAAAAAAAACGAATCCGGACCGGCCCGGCCCACCCGTTTAACAACTTTACTTGGGAGTAAAGAGCAGCAAAGTAAAACTGGAATCAATGAGTTTGCAGCACGAGTTAATCTTGTGACCAAGAAATGATAGTGTTGCAGCAGGAGTGGCAATTGGAGAAACTACTTGCCATTTCAACGGTGTCATCATTTAAACTTGCCGGGATATTGTTGTTATATTATTGTTCTCTTGCCGGGATGTTGTTGTTGTATTATTGTTTCCTTACCGGAATTCTTCTATGATTGGTGTTGATACATGAAATGGGAGCGGTTTGCATGCCTGCAACGGTAACATAAAATGGGAGCGGGTTGCACGCCTGCAACAAGATATATAAAATGAAAGTTGGTTGCACGCCTGCAGTGAGATATATAAAATGAGAGTGGGTTGCACGCGTTCAACGAGATATATGAAATGGGATCGGGTTGCACGCCTGCAACAAGATATTTGAAATGGGATCAGGTTGCACGCCTGCAACAAGATATTTGAAATGGGATCGGATTGCATGCCAACAACAAGAAAGAGATGAAAGTGAATACTATGTTTGTTTATCTTATCCTTATTAGAATGCTATGTTTGTTTCTCTTATCCTTGTTATAATACTGTGTTTGTTTCTCTTATTTTTGTTGGCAACTAAATTATGGTTTCTTTACATTCCTCTTTAGTATTTTGTTATCTGATACTCCCTGTAGCATGTCTCCCCCCCCCTCCCCCCCCCAAATCTTTAACTTTGAATATCTGCTTTTATTTTTTCATTGTATATGATTTAACTTCATAGGTTTATTTGGTAGTCTGGTCCTAGCCTCGTCACTACTTCGCCGAGGTTAGGCTAGGCACTTACCAGCATATGAGGTCGGTTATATGATACTACACTCTGTACTGTGTGCAGATACTGATACCGGTGTGTTTGGACCGTAGTAAGGATGTTGTCTCCAGTCCATTTAGGAGACCCCAGGTAGTCCTGCAGATGTCTGCAGATCTTGGCGTCTCCTTTTATCTTTCTCTACTGTTTCTTTTATTAATTTCTGAAACATTTTGTATTTATTTTTCGGACCTTTATTTGTAGTACTCTTAGATAGTCCGTGAAATTGTGACATCAAATTCTGGGTAGTATTGTAAGTCAGATTATGTAGCAATGATTGGTTAAAGTATTAAGTTTCCGTCTTCCGCATTTCTGGTTATTTAATTTATTTCGCTGTTTAATCACTTATTACTTTGAATTGTTGAACATGCTTAATAAAAAGGGTAATGAATTTATAATACTCGGCTTGCCTAGCTTTCACGAGTAGGCGTCATCACGACTTTCGAGGGTGAAAAATTCGGATCGTGACAGTAACTTTACTCCATTTGAGCTTACTTCATTTTGGAGGAGAAAATAGAGACAAGGGTTGGAGATGGCCTCAAGTAATTATGTGAAACGCTCACCACTTGCTAGAGCGAAGCATGATTGCCTCAGTTTTTTAATAAGCTTTCTATTCTATACATGTTGATGGGTAACTAGGGGTGTTCATAAAAATTTAAAAAATCAAACCAAATTGAAACCCGAACTAAATCGATTGAAAAACCCGATACTTTTTAGGCTTAATTTGGTTTTGGTTTTGAGTTTTAAAAACCGATCAAATTTGGTTTGATTTTGATTTTAATTAAAAAATAACCGAACCAAACTGACTATGGAAGTAGTTATTTAAATTTATTATTACATCTATATATATGTATATTTTTTATATAAAATTTCTAATATTTTATTGTATATATTAGTAGTTTGTATTTTTAGTCTGGTTCTTTGCTATATTAACAATCTAATTCTTTGCCTTTATATTCTAGTAGTTTGATTGATAGTTTTCTTTTGGTAAGCACAAGAATTTATTTCATGTTAAAAATGTATTTAAATTATTCATCACTATTTACTTCAATTATCATCAATATATCTTGATAAATGATAGATTTCTCAAAGAGCAATTGATTCGATAGTGTTACTGTTGAAATATGTGTTTGGTATTGTATATCTTATATTTAAGAAAAAAATCAATAAATAATCGAAAAATCTGAAAAACGGACAAAAACCGAATCGATAAAAAACCGACTTAATTGGTTTTGTTTGGTTCCAATATATGAAGAACCGACTTATTTAGTTTGATTTTTTCTTTTAGAGAAAAATCAATCCAAAGCGAACCATAAACACCCTAAGTAACACCTAGAGATAGCATTTTCCTATGGTCGTGTACATCAACTAGGAAGTCTTTCTTTTGATCAACGTCAGGGCAATAATATGGAATCAACAGACCTTTGACTAATCAAATTAATTTGATGAGAAATAAAATTTATGTTGTTAGATGGGAAACTAATTACTACTACATCCTCTGGTCCACAGTAAGTGATCAATTTATTTTTTTTATTTTTGGTCCAAAATAAGTGTTCATTTATATAATCAAGACAAAATTCAATTTATTTGTACACAATTAACCTTATGTACGTATCCCTAAAAGTCATTTACTCCTCACATTTGAGAAGAGAAGTAAATACTACTATAACTATGATGCAACGTTTAATGAAGGGTAGTTTAGTCACACTAATTATTTTCATCTAGAATTTAGTATTTCCTTAATGGGTGTGTCCAAAGCAAATTGGTCAGTTATTGTGGACAGGATGGAGTAATGATTAATTTAGGACGCAAAATCATAGGAGAATTAACGAAGAGGAAGAATAGCAGTTAGCAAAACTAACAAACTTGTTTTGTGCAACCTGAAAAAGCTCTCAGTCCTTTGAACATTTCTTAGGCACTTTCCAACTTCAATGCTCCTTTCCAAAATCAAGCATCTTTCTCTTTCTCTCTCCCTTTCACGCCTGTTTCCTTCTTTTTCATTTGCAGATCAGTTTGCTTCATTTCTATTGGTTTATAAGCTTCATCGCTCGCCAGTTACCCAAATGGTATGTTGTACGCAGTTCTTTCACTCTATAGATTTATGTGATACATATATTTGCTCTTGTTATACATTTATATATAACAAGAAATGATACTGTATTCTCATTTCCGATGTAACATGGCCAAATCATCCGCTTTTGGTTTGCTCCAAATTTCGAATGTTGTAATTCGTCATGTATATATTCCTTGAGTCGAGGGTCTTCGGAAACAGTCTCTCTACCTCCACGAGGTAGGCGTAAGGTCTCCGTATACATTACCTTCCCAGACTCCATCACTTGAGTATGATATGCCTTTCATGATTTATGCACTAGACGTAATTACATCCCGAAAAAACAACCAAAGTTTTTCAATAGAAATAATGCAAAATCTTAAATGCTTAAGAGGGTAATTTAAAAGCAATTATACCCTTTCTATGTTGAAGTTTCGATTCCCATTCTATAATCTCTCAGAAAAGATGAACTTATTAACGTATCAATTGTTTCTATAATTTTTGTTCATGCATGTATTTGGACTGTACTATTTTTTTTCTTTCTTCTTTTGGTGTCATTTTGCATAGGCGAATTCGGCGTCAGGGATAGCAGTGAGTGATGAATGCAAGCTGAAATTTTTGGAGCTGAAAGCGAAAAGAGACCACAGATATATAGTGTTCAAGATTGATGATTCAGGGCATCAAGTTGTGGTTGAGAAAGTTGGGAGAAATGATGAGACTCATGAAGATTTTGCCAACAATTTACCTCCCAAAGAGTGTCGCTATGCAGTTTTTGATTATGACTTTACCACAAATGAGAATGTCCAGAAAAGCAAGATCTTCTTTGTTGCTTGGTAACAATCTTATCCTTTTATTTAATTTTTCAATTGCTACTTATTTCATCATGCTGATCATTATCCATATATGTCCTTGTTGCTCTGATTATTTCTCTTTATAATTGCATTTCATAATTTTTATGGTTTAAGATACACACTAAGTAAAAAAAAATTTAGAATATCAATGCAGTTTAACTTGTGATGGTAGATTAGTTACCATTTTACTCAGTTTATCAATTCATGGTTGCCATAGAATTTTAAGTGTAATTACCTTATAAGTGACCTAACAACAATAATCCCAGTATAATTTCACAAGTGGGGTCTGGGAAGGGTAGTATGTACGCAGACCGTACCTCTACCTTGAGAAGGCAGAGAGGTTGTTTCCGATAGACCCTTGGCACCACTAAGTAAAAAAAAATTTAGAATATCAATGCAGTTTAACTTGTGATGGTAGATTAGTTGCCATTTTACTCAGTTTATCAATTCATGGTTGCCATAGAATTTTAAGTGTAATTACCTTATAAGTGACCTAACAACAATAATCCCAGTATAATTTCACAAGTGGGGTCTGGGAAGGGTAGTATGTACGCAGACCGTACCTCTACCTTGAGAAGGCAGAGAGGTTGTTTCCGATAGACCCTTGGCACCACTAAGTAAAAAAAAATTTAGAATATCAATGCAGTTTAACTTGTGATGGTAGATTAGTTGCCATTTTACTCAGTTTATCAATTCATGGTTGCCATAGAATTTTAAGTGTAATTACCTTATAAGTGACCTAACAACAATAATCCCAGTATAATTTCACAAGTGGGGTCTGGGAAGGGTAGTATGTACGCAGACCGTACCTCTACCTTGAGAAGGCAGAGAGGTTGTTTCCGATAGACCCTTGGCACCACTAAGTAAAAAAAAATTTAGAATATCAATGCAGTTTAACTTGTGATGGTAGATTAGTTGCCATTTTACTCAGTTTATCAATTCATGGTTGCCATAGAATTTTAAGTGTAATTACCTTATAAGTGACCTAACAACAATAATCCCAGTATAATTTCACAAGTGGGGTCTGGGAAGGGTAGTATGTACGCAGACCGTACCTCTACCTTGAGAAGGCAGAGAGGTTGTTTCCGATAGACCCTTGGCACCACTAAGTAAAAAAAAATTTAGAATATCAATGCAGTTTAACTTGTGATGGTAGATTAGTTGCCATTTTACTCAGTTTATCAATTCATGGTTGCCATAGAATTTTAAGTGTAATTACCTTATAAGTGACCTAACAACAATAATCCCAGTATAATTTCACAAGTGGGGTCTGGGAAGGGTAGTATGTACGCAGACCGTACCTCTACCTTGAGAAGGCAGAGAGGTTGTTTCCGATAGACCCTTGGCACCACTAAGTAAAAAAAAATTTAGAATATCAATGCAGTTTAACTTGTGATGGTAGATTAGTTACCATTTTACTCAGTTTATCAATTCATGGTTGCCATAGAATTTTAAGTGTAATTACCTTATAAGTGACCGAACAACAACAACCCCAGTATAATTTTACAAATGGGGTCTGGGAAGGGTAATATGTACGCAGACCGTACCTCGTTATTTCTGAAATAACCAACCATAACAATAACAAGAAAAGAAAATGAAAACAATGACTCACGTATACTAACAAATATCTAGAGACAGGAAATACAAGAATATTACTAATACTATCAGTAAGAAAGACACAACACATAATAAAATATCTAGGAACAGGAAATAAGAATATTATTAATACTACCGGCAATATTAGGAGACACGCTCGACTACCTATAAACAGGAAGTAAGAATATTACTAAAACTTCCTATCTAGGGTCATGCCCTTGGTAAGCTAAAGCAAGTAACCTGTCAATGCATAGAATTCAACATAATTTTGTGTGGCGCTAATTAGTCATGTTTAACGTTTTACAATCAGGGCACCAGAAACAGCAAGAGTAAGAAGTAAGATGTTGTATGCAAGTTCCAAAGACAGATTCAGGAGAGAATTAGATGGTGTCCAGGTTGAGTTGCAGGCTACTGATGCAAGTGAGATGAGCTTGGATACCTTCATTGAGAGAGCTCGTTGAAATTAATATTTCTTACCTAAATATTTGGCCTATATTCATTGGCAATTTGTTTACAGGCCCTTCGTTTATTGGATTTTTAGGAATGTGTTCTTTGTTATTTCTTTTACTATATATGGTGTTCAACTTTGTCTTGTTAGTAGCTAGGCTACTAGTATGATCTTGTGACCATTTGATTAAGAATGTCATCAATGTTTATTTGAAATTTTTACCTATTTTCCCTCTTTGTTATCTTAAATTCCTTTGCTTTTTCAGAACTCTCCAAGGGTTTATTGCTAAATTAATAGGCAATAATTAAAATTTTGATTTAGTTTTTCGGTTAAATTAGACCTAAGAATTATTTTCTTAATACTAATATCATAAATATTTAGATGAGTAGCTCATTAATTAAATAAAAGGCAAAATAAATTCAAAACACACATATTGGAGAGCTTCAAAAGGTTGATTAATGAAAGGGCCTACTGATTTATTTTTTTTTGGTTGATTTCCCGAGACTTGAGGGGGAGGGGCTCATTTAGTCCAATAAAATTAAGGAGATGCCATTTTCTAAGACCAAGGGACAAAGCACGAGCATAGATAAGCGTAGACACAGTGTGGTATAGCGTTGTATTTTAGAACGCTATGCGAGAAAATACAAACACAAAGTATAATGCGGTTTTATACCGTGCTATACTTTAACGGTCAAAACACCGTTAAAATATAGCGCGGTATAAAACGGCGTTATATTTAGAACGCTCACTCTTTTTTTTACACATATTTATGCCACATTTGTCCAAAAATATCATAATTGGGTTCCAGACTCCACTATCAGAGCCTTCCAAATAGCTTTGGACGCGTCAACAATGTTGTTATCACAATCATGGTGGTTGTCACACTCACATCCCATTGTGGAATCACAGTCGTCAACAACCATAGCATCTGCTTGCCTTTCGTTCCCATAAATCGTATTGTTCTTCATACACCTCTTTTCGCCATTGAACCAACCCGTTGAGAGTGCAGCCACCGGTGTGTTATCCGAATGGTACTTGTTGTCACACTCGGACGACTTCCCAACACCTTTTTGGAGATTGTTGATTGTTAGAACAACCATTGTCTTTGCAGAAACATAGTGATTGGTAGCCAATTTTGCAGTTTCCTGCTGGTTGTTTTATCCCTTTGATCCTTCCGCAGTAACTAGATAGATTAGAGAGAAAAAAAGAACATATGAGAAAAAATGATAATGATAAATAAATAAAGGAATTTTGGATTGAGTCAGGAATCCAAGTTTGAGGCAGTATGGATAAAAGAACTTCCTATGTTATACTCTTCAATTCTCGACGACGAATTGATTTGATATATAGTTCAGATATTGTTATTCATGAAATTGATCCGATTCAAGATCATCGAGAGGTAATATTCATTTATTGAATTTACAGGCCAAAGATTTATCATCTCTATGGGATTAAATCCCGTGTTATTACGAAGTGAAAAACCGATGAGATTGTGAAAGTAAATATTCTTGCATTTATTGCTACTACACTATTTATTCTAGTTCCTATCGCTTTTCTACTTATCATTTACGTAAAACAATCAGTTAAAACAATTAATTATTAACTAATTTGAATGAAACCAGATAAACGAGTACTTCTATATAAATATAAGATACAAGAATATGATCTTCAGTCTCTTCGGGAAGAGGTTGTTAATTTACACTCGAAAATTGCTAGTTTAACTTCCGATAGTATCATCAAAGATAAGCAAGGCCAGAGTCAAATGCCGGATGCCCCTAAGAAACCTACTATTCAAAGCCAGGGGCAGAGTCACTCTTCACCTACTCTATTCATCCATCCACCGAAGAAGAATAAGAAAAAGAAAAAGCATATTAACTCTGGTAAGAAGAAGTAGAAGAAAAAGCCTAGTTAGCCTTTTGAGAACGTATCTTTTTTCTTTTCTTACTGAGCAGCCTTTTTTATACACCGAGGGATCCTTGAACATAAATCATTAACCCCTTCTGGTTGGTAGGGGGAGTGAGTGAGGGGCGGATCCTAGTCTATCTTGGACTCTGCTAATTATTAAAGGTTGAAGGGCGATGGACAATTCAATTAGTCTACGCAAGGCAGCTAAATTTAATATAAAATTACCATTTTATAGGGTTTCAGCTCCAAATTTTGCTCTACCAACTGAGTTATCCCAGCTATTCCCAATGTAGTATTCTCATTTTATTAGAGAAATGAGGTCTATGTCAATTACAAGGACAAAAGTAGATTAAAATTATTATCAAAGCTGGGGAATTTCTTTGATCTTCAAAAAGATGACTTTGTAAGTTTCAGTATGAGTAATGATATTGATAGGGAATCATTCAACTAGGTATTTCTTGCTCAAAGATGTTCATTTCTATGTGTATCATATATATCACAAGACTTGTGATAAGAGAAAGCCATTTACGCTCAAATCCATTTCTAAAGGAATAGAGTGAATGAGAAAGATAAGAAATTTTAAACCGCTAAGAAAAGGGGATTGAATAAATAGTTGGGGAGTGAAATAGTCTTTTTGGGGATAGAGGGACTTGAACTCTCACGATTTTTAAAGTCGACGGATTTTTCTCTTACTATAAATTTCATTGTTGTCGGTATTGACATGTAGAATGGGACTCTATCTTTATTCTCGTTCGATTAATCAGTTCTTCAAAAGATCTATCAAACTATGGAGTGAATGATTTGATCAATGAAAATTCAATCATTGAATCATAAGCATCTAGATTTTTTTTTTATTAATATTAACGACGAGATCTATTATTGCTTTTTGCATGTCCTCTAAAATTTAATGTAGGTGCAAATTCTCCCAATTTGTCGCATACCATACTATCCGTTATATAAATAGGCAAATGCTCTTTTCCATTATGGATAGCAATAGTATATGGTCTGAAGAATCCCGATAGTAGTTCCATGAATAATCCTTTGCAGGATTTGATTTTTTTTATAGTGGAAATGCCATAAAGCACGACCCAAGATCCATGATACTAAAACCAAAATCAGAATAACGAAGAAAAAGACATCGTGATGTAAGTCTATTATTCTTTGCATTATAGGTGTTGTTGCGTCTTGAGATCCTAATTGCCATGGTTCTGCTGCATCACAAGGAACAATTGTGAGGAATAGCCATTCTAGAACAATCATCTGGTTTGGTTTATTCTTTGACTTCTCTGCTCCCCACCCCCCACCCCCCCAAAAAAGAGACTTTATTTGTTCCACCTTCCCTGTACGAGTAGTGAAGAAGTATAGAGCACTTTAGTTGGGATCATCGATCTCATACCAAATCCCATCAATCGAATCACTTTTTTGAGAAATATGAGACATCTAAGTCATACAAGTAAAGAGATCTATTCATTGATTAGAAAGAGAAAAGGCGTGAAGGGGATTGGTCTAAGGTTATCGACAAAAAAGATTTCTCTAAGCCACTTCGTTTCTTTTTGTCCAAGTCACTTCTTTTTTTATCCAAGTTGCTTTTCTTTTTTTCTAACTCACTTCCTTTAATCTGTGTGAGTTTCGGAAATATCCACATTCATAGGTTATTTTACGCAACAAGTAGGGAAAAATAATTCTTAATTGTTGGTATCAAAAATAAAGCAGCTGATTCAGTAGAGTGGGGTGCAATAAGGGTCCGGTGTCATTATGTTAATAAAAAGTGGCTTGGCGTTATGTTAACGAATTGGTCCACTACCGAAACAAAATTTTATAAGTTCAGGGACTTGAGAATGGAACAAAAAATAGGGAGACTCAACCGTCTCCCGAAAAGAGATGCAGCTATATTGAAAATACAATTATCTCGCTTGCAAACATATATGGGCGGGATTAAGTATAATCAGCATTTGGTTGATGAACTAAACCAGATAGTTTGGGTTGTCATGGCTTTTATGAGTTTTTGTGTCCACTAAACTCGCCCCAAAAGGTGACAACTGCCCGACAAAAGAGATTTTGTGTAGGTGGACCTATAGCTCTACTATCGGTGGCGACTAAAGTAGTTGCCACAGAAAGTAGTCACCGAAAACCTGATTTTCTATAGTTCTCTAGCAATAACAAATGTTAAAGTGAGTTGTTGAAGCCAAGTACATTATTCTGTAAAGTATTCATTTTATCACAGTAAATACATTGGCCAATGGAGACCCTTTTTTTTATTTTACATATAATTTTTGTAAAAAAATTATGCAAGGCTTGGAAATGTGCATCCTCCCCGTCACATTGTTGTTATTAGATTTTAGCGACTAAACTTGTCATAAAAAGTAAATAAATACGCTACAAAATAGATCTTATGCAATATTATTGGTGGCGACTGTCCTTTTTCACTCTATTCTCTCCTTTTCTCCTTTTCCCCTTTATATTACACACGTCTAGGAACCGTAAAATATAACCAAATGGAAGGACCTAGGATTGAGATTCCAAGTTTTAGAAATAATGTTGTTTCAAGAGAGCATTGTGATAGAGTAGGCGTTCAATGTTGTCAGATTAAACCTAGGGGAGAGAACAACGAATTGTGTACCTTGTTGATGCAGTGGATACCGTTGAACTCACCACCAAAAGAATTGTCCCAAATCGTATTCTGAATCTCCAGAAACAGAGTTTTTGTTCACAAACTAAAAGCCCCAAAGTTCACTATGTTCTTCCTTTTACAATTTTTTTGCCCTCTTCAATCTCTAATCTGAAGAGAAGTATATAGAGAAGAGGAGATGGAAGAACTACCGTTGATAACTGTTCCTCCACGTTCTCACGTTTCTCAAAAGAAAATGTGCGGTAGTTTTTGGAAGTTAAAAACTAAGTGTAACCTCCTTAGGTTTTATCCCTTCTTTTTTTAATCTCTTTTAAAATGGGTCGGATCAGTCCACACGGGAGACCCACGGCCCAAACCTTATATCCAACATCTCCCATTTCGCACAGGTGGACTAGATCCAAACTAGTAACTACCGTGAAAGCAACACACACAATTAATACCGGCAAATAGTTCGTGCGACCTGCGAGCATTAAGAGTCATAATATTCTTTTTTTGCCCTCTTCAATCTCTGTTCTGAAGAGACCAAACAGCTTCTTGTACTGCAGATGCACAAGCTATGAACTCAGCTTCCATTGTTGAAAGGGTTGTACAGGTTTGTTTCTTACTTTTTCATGATATAGTACCACCATTAAGTAAGAAGGCATAACCGGAAGTTGATTTTCTATCATTCCGATCACCAGCCCAATCACCATCTGTATATCCTCTCAAGTATAAATTATTTCCACTATAACATAGTGAATAATCTGCAGTTCCCTTCAGGTATTTGAAAATTCTCTTTACAGCTTTCCAATGATCTCTTCCAGGATTGGATTGATACCTGCTAACCAGACCTACCCGTAAAAGGCTTTGCAGCTTATGCAAGGAGAAAATTTTAATCAACCAACTCAAATAGTTGAGATGGATTTCCTAAGGCTCTATATATAAACAAACATGCAAAATAATTACACGTCTCCTTGTCCAGTTCAACAATGAAATTACATGTGAACACGAATGTAGCGTTTGTTTATTCTGAATTGTGATAGTGATTAAGCTATATAATTGAAGTTGATTAGCTTAAACAATGGAACATCCTGTACTTTGAGAAAGAAACATTGTCTGTTCAGTGAATTAAAATTAGTTACCCCTTAATTTGCTTTCTGCCAGGATTACCAAGTGAGAATAGTGGTGGAATAGAGAAAGTGACAGAACCTGTTTTGTGTGTTTTGGGACTCAAATGACAATAATTAATTTTGTTAGTAGATTAGCTTAAACAATGGAACACCCTATATTCTGAGAAAGAAACATTGTCTATTTCAGTGGATTAAAATTAGTTTAGTCCTGATCACTCAATTGATATCCTTCTATAAGTAATTGTGATATATGTTGTCATATTAAATGGTTGTAGCCATTCTTATTGTTTCCTTGGTCCCATTTCAGATATGGCTGAACAGGGACAAATTCGAATTACTCCAAGTGGGAGTTCTCGAAGACAAGGAAGGGGACAACGTAGAAGGGTACTTCGTCGTAGGACTGATTTCTATAATGATTCAGACTCGGAGCCTGAAGTCATCAGGAATGTCCCAAGGGCAAGGCAAAATAAGTTAACGGATCGAAGGGCTGAATGAAGGGAAAGAGAAAAGAAATTTAGGGAGTTTAAGGAATTTAAAACGGGCCCTGATATTTCCGTTCCTGAACATGTACACCTCTTTAAGATAAAAAGAGCTGAATTGGCTAATTACGTAGAAATTACTGATTGGGAAGCATTAACTATTTTAGCGGACTCTCTTCGAGAGCCTTGGAGAGAAATTTTAACTGAGATTTATCATGATGTTTGGCCTAGTGCACCTTTTAACGTATATGAGTAAGAGTTAGCATTCGATTGGTATATGGATGTCCTAGCAAACATGTAAATTGTTATTATGTATTTTATTTTAATGAAATTTATATTATGTTTTTTGCCTCAATAGTTACATACATTGTTTAATATATCCTTTTGTAATGGATTGAGACTTAAAACATGTACACACTAAGAAGTGATCTTAATATTAATAAAAAATATTTGGATATAGATGATGAATGGAAACGTAGTGACCGTTCGATTCTATACTAAATGTAGAATTAATATTATAATTAATTTTCTTCAGTGTGTAATCACATGTATAAATTAACTGAAGTATATATTGATGAGTTAAACTTGTAATATTGTCTCTAATAACAGACATGGCATAAAAAAGTATCATTGTTGACTTGAACAAGGGTGACAAATTGAATGGTGAAAATTACGATATCTGGAGTCGTAAGTATGGTATGTACTCGAAGAGAAAGATGCTCTTGAAAGTATTAACCATGTTATGAGTCACCCAGAGGAGGGTAACACTGTCCAACACATGAGAGATCCGGAAACTTACAATGTTTGGAAAAAGAAAGATTCCACTGCACGTGGAATCATTGTAAGTTCAGTTGCTGATAATCACATCCACGAATGTGAGCAATATCCTACTGCTCAAGCTATGTGGGCACATTTAAGGGAGGCATATGGGGGTACGACTGTGACTCGCCTTCGACAGCTGACAATCAAGTTTAACATGTACAAAAAGCGTCATGATCATGGTTTCAAGCAACATCTAAGGGTGATGTCAAATATGATTGCTCAACTCAAAAGTGTTGGCCATATTCTCTCTGATGAGCAGCAGGTTCAGGCAGTGATTCGGTCGCTTCCTAATAATTGGGAACATTTGAAGGTTAACTTGACCCACAATGATAGCATCAAAACTTTTGCTGATGTTGCCCGTCATGTGGAGATTGAAGACGAGCGGTTTGGTGCTTCTAAAGCTGTACCTAATGCCTTTATGGCATAATCAATTAGTACAAAGAGATCAAGCTTCAAGCGCAAGAGAAACTGAAAAAATGACGGAAAGGGTAAGGAGACCGGAGAAGTACCCTCCAAGAAAAGAAACAAGCCAAATTCCAGGAAAGTAAAACGGTTCTTCAAGAAGAAAGACAAGAGCAAGATGAAGTGTTACAATTTCCAAGTCCAAAGGCATTTTGCTCGTGAGTGAACTGAGCCAAAAAAGGTAGCATTTCAAAGCGCATCTCTTAGTGCTATATATGTTTCTAGCACTGTTTTACTAACTGAATCTTATCCTGTATGGATTGTAGACTCAGGGGCCACCGACCATGTGAGCCGCAATAGAGAAACTTTTATAGAGTTTTGTCGAGTTCCACCTGGATCAAAGAATGTATATGTGAGAAATAATGCAAATCTTGAAGTCAAAGGGATAGGTACTTGCAGAATGGACATGTGTGGTGGCCGATCTTTGATGTTGCATGACATCCTATATGTTTTAGAGATTCGACATAACTTAGTATCTGTGTTTGTTTTTCTAGATTTAGATTTCAATTTGAAATTTAGTCGCAGTGGTCTTAGAATTACTCAAGACAATATTTTTTTTATGGTTTTGGACATCGTTATGATGGTTTTATTGTGTTAGATTATAATCCTTCTACGTATAACTATTATGTTGATCGTTGTATTATGGAATGTTATTCTAATAACAATGATGTTGATGTTATTACATGGCATGCAAGATTAGGTCACATAGGGCAGGATCGAATGAATAGATTGGCTAAGGAAGGACATCTAGATCCTTTCTCTAAAATTGAAATGCCAACTTGTGAAAATTGTTTTGCTGGAAAGATTACACGTAAACCATTTGGAAAGGCTAAGAGATCTGATTTTCCATTGCAATTAATCCATTCTAATATATGTGGTCCAATGAATGTGAGGGCTAGGTCTGGTGCTTTATATTTCATTATGTTCATTGATGATTTCATACGCTTTGGTTATGTTTATCTGATCTCTCATAAATCTGAAGCACTTGAATGATTTAAGAAATATATGAATGAAGTTGAGAATAAATTAGACAAAAGGATTAAGATCTTAAGAACCGATAGAAGGCATGAATATCTTTCAAAAGAATTTGAAGGATTGTGCAATGAAAAGGGAATCACCAGACAGTTAACTATTCCATACACACCTCAAAAAAATGGTGTATCAGAAAGGAGGAATAGAACACTGCTGGACATGATAAGGTCCATGATGGTGCATGCAAATTTTCCTATCTCCTTTTGGGGAGATGCGTTATTGACTGCAACTTATATATTGAACAAAGTGCCTTCTAAATCAGTTTCTTCCACTCCTTATGAGCTATGGACTGGTAATAAACCAAACTTAAAGGATTTATAACCTTGGGGTTGTGCTGCATATGTAAAAGATTCTTTTAGCAAGTTTAGTAAATTAGGTTCAAAAGGCAAGAAATGTATCTTTATAAGATATTCAGAACACTCCAAAGGGTATGTGTTCATTGGTGAATTAGAGGATGGAAGTGTTACTGAAATTGAATCACGAGATGTCACTTTTTTGGAAAATGACTTTCCAAAGAAGGGCGAGGTGAAGAATGGAGAGCCTATTTATGAAATGTTGAACTCAGATAGTCAGCAAGTGTCTTCTGACACAGTTGATAATCAAATTGATCAAGATCTTATTCTTGATCCGAGTGGGAGTGGGAGTGGGAACTCCCAATCCCAAAATCCTTCTGACGAACCTGAATTTCAACTACGAAAGAGTGCCAGGAAAATATACCCAAACGTACTTATAAATTAAGGATTATATTTTCTTGGTATCTCCCACAGAAATGGATGAGCCAAAATATGTGAATGAGGCTTTATCAAGCCCTAGAAAGGATGAGTGGATGAAAGCAATGAAAGAAGAATTAGAGTCCATGAAAACCAACAAAGTCTGGGTTCTAGTTGATCTTCCGCCTGGGCGTAGAGCCATTGGGAACAAATGGGTTCTCAAAGTTAAACAGAAAGCGGATGTGTCAATAGAAAGATATAAGGCACGATTGGTGGCAAAAGACTTTACTCAAGAAGCTAGAATAGATTATGAGAAAATATTTTCACCAGTTGTGAAGTTTACCTCAATTCGCTTACTTTTGGATATTGTTGCACGTTTGGATTTAGAATTACATCAAATGGACGTGAAGATAGATTTTCTCAACGGAGAACTAAACGAAGAAATCTACATGGAACAACCTGTAGGCTTCATCGTTAAAGGCCAAGAAAAGAAGGTCTGTAAATTGAAGAGATCTATTTATGGTCTGAAACAATCTTCAAGGCAATGGTATTTGAGATTTCACAAGGAAATGATCTCATATGATTTCACCATGATCAATGAGTACCATTGCATTTACGTGAAGAAGTCTAATGGGATATTTGTAATTCTTTCTCTTTATGTGGATAATATTTTATTGGCCGGAAATAATTTGGAGTATTTGAAAACTATCATGTCATGAATTTCAAAGTCATTTGACATGAAAGATATAGGCGAGGCAGACTATATCCTTGGAGTAAAAATCCAAAGAGACTGTCCCAAAAAGTTATTGAGTCTATCTCAAGAAACTTATATAAAGAAAATTTTGGAATGTTTTAGCACGAATGGTTGCAAATCCATTGATACTCCTATAGCGAGAGGTGAAACTTTAAGCCTTGAAATGTATCCCAGGACTGAAAATGAAAAGGAAGACATGTCTCGAGTTCCATATTCAAGCATTGTCGGGAGCTTGATGTACGCTATGATGTGTACTCGCCTAGATATTTATTGTGTCGTAGGTCTGTTTAGTAGGTATCAATCCAATCCTGAAAGAGATCATTGGAAAGCTGTGAAGAGAATTTTCAGATACGTGAAGGGAACTGCAGATTATTCACTATGTTATAGTGGACCAATATAAGGTGAGAATACCGTAACATGTGTTTCATACAACGTGTGCTATTGACCAATGGGATAATGGAAGTATGAATCCCTGCTTCTTCACTGTGTGAGATCCCAAAGAAGTTACATTAACTTTTATTGGAATACCCTTTGACCTTTTACCGTTTCTTGAAGTGCCAATCAGTGTTGCTACTTTAGCATATTACTAATAGCCATGAGTGATTCGGCAATGCAGTGCTTGTCTAGGAAAGCAGTTGATTTGGAATGGAAAGATTCGAGTAGAAAGGGAAGACATATAAATAATTTTTTTTAATTTAACTTGTATTCATAGGTCGACCATTACACTTACCATGAGGGTATCAAATGTAATTATGAATATAAAGTTAAACATGAACTCGAGTTCACCTCTTTCGAGGATGAGGGATTAAATAACTAGCTACTGGAGTAGCAGGTGATGTCTGGGGTATTGCGAGTAACAAGATCCTCATGTTAGTAGTAAATCCCTTCCGCATGTGATCGGATTTCTAAATAGAGCTGTTAAACAACCTTAAAGGGATTAAGAATATTATGGCTCTTAATGCTCGTAAGTCGCAGGAGCTATTTGACGGTATGAATTGTGTATGTTGCTTTCACAATAGTTACTAGTTTGGATCTAGTCCACCTGTGCGAAGTGGGAGATGTTGGATATAACGTTTGGGTCGTGGGTGGACTGACCCGACCCGTTTTAAAAAGATATTAAAAACAAAAGGGATAAAACCTAAGGAGGTTACACGTAGGTTTTAACTCTCAAAAACTACCGCACGTTTTCTTTTGAGAAACGTGAGAACGTGGAGGAACCGTTATTAACGGTAGTTCTCCCATCTCCTCTTATCTATATACTTCTCTTCAGAACAGAGATTGAAGAGGGCAAAAAAATTGTAAAAGGAAGAACACGGTGAACTTTGGGGCTTTTAGTTTGTGAACAAAAACTCTGTTTCCTGGAGATTCAGAATACGATTTGGGGCAATTCTTTTGGTGGTGAGTTCAACGGTTTCCACTGCATCAACAAGGTATACAATTAGTTGTTCTCTCCTCTCGGTTTAATCTAACAAATGTAAAAGTCCTATGGCGGACAGCAGAAGACAACAGTCGCTAAATGCCGTGACATCTTCGTTAAGCTGATGGAGACCATTTTTGGTTCCTAATTTGTTCTCGGATCAAATTATGTTGTCTTTTTGTCATGAGAAAATACATGCCTATAGGAATCTGTGTACGGCAGCTCAAGAGAAGTTACAATCTAGACGGGCCGTTTATTTTAACGTACGAAAAACTTAGAGGATATTGGAATTTGAACACAACCTTGGAGTTTTATGTGACCAAACATTAATTATATAGACTAACCAGCTAACTCTCCATTATTCAGAAACCAAAGATTTTATAACTAAGAATAGAGAGAGAGATCATGAAGATCTTTAGATTAGGCATTACATCTCTCATTGTGTTACTCGTTCTAGCTACTCTTTCTACTTCCTCAGATGCAAGATTGCCAACCTGCAATCCTAGCGGCAAGATAAAGGCGAAAAAGCCGCCGACAGGACGCTGTAACATTGAAGATGATGACATATGTTGCATCAAAGGCAAAGTGTACACTACTTACAAATGTTCGCCCCCAGTTTCTAAGAAGAGTACCAAGGCAGTTCTCACATTGAATAGTTTCGAAAAGGGTGGAGATGGATATGGACCATCAAAATGTGATAACAAGTATCATTCTGATCATACACATGTTGTAGCTCTTTCCACTGGTTGGTACAATGGAGGAGGAAGGTGCCGTAGTAACATTACAATAAATGCTAATAATGGAATAAGTGTAAGAGCCATGGTTGTGGATGAGTGTGACTCAACTATGGGTTGTGATGAGAAACATGATTATCAACCACCTTGTCCTAATAACCTTGTTATAGCTTCACAAGCAGTTTGGAGAGATTTACATGTGCCTACGAACGAATGGGGGGAGTTGGATATAACTTGGTCTGATGAATAGGCTAATTAAACTGCTTGTTTGTACTCCAATGTGTTATCAATCTCGTTTGAATATTTCTGTTTCTGTTAACTTTCTTCAAAAGCTATATTACCATATTGCTAGTTTTACAGAACTGTAATGATACAAGTAAAAAAATATACCACTCTTTGCTTCACATTAGGTAACGGTATTCTATAAGCTCCAAATGAAAAGCAATAATTCATACATTCCTACGAAATAGCAATATATTTTCTCTGATAATTCAAAAATCAGTTCTACCACATCATGTCTGCAGCAATCTCTTACACTAGTTTCATTCGAATCCCTGATTCCTTTAGGTTCAACTACGTCTATAACAATCCTCAACTACCAGTTTAGTTGTCTCAGCATATCTTGAGACTTGAATAGAGCGTTCTGTTCTATCTTCAGCATTTGGCTGATTAGATAACTAGTTTAAATGGGAACAAGAGTATAACAACGACATCCCGGCAAGGGAGACAATATCATAAACAATCACATCTCGGCAAGGGAACCAACAATGATAATCATCATTCATGGATAAATAACAACAGAGTCACAACAATACAATACTAGACTCACGGGCATGCTTGACACCGACGTATAGATACTCGTCACCATGACTATACGTCGTACTCCACAATTAACACATATAAAATACGATAACTCCTAATCCCTCAAGCTAAGGTTCGACCAAATACTTACCTCAAACTTCCACGGCCAACTCAAGCCTCAAGCACCGCTTTCCCTTTAGAATTCGCCTCCAAATTACTTGTATCTAGTCTAAATTAATTTAACAACATCAATAAATGCGAAAGAATTCATACCCAATGCTTAATTAAAGATTTTCTATTATTTTCCCCAAAAAGTCAAAAATCGACCCCGAGGCCGCGTGGTAGAAACTCGAGGTTCAGACCAAAACCCAATCATCCATTGACCCACGAGTCCAAATATGCAATTAGTTTCGAAATCTGAACCCCAAAACGAGGTCTAAATCCCAATTAATCAAAAAACCCTAACTCTACCCAAATTCCTAATTTCTACCATAAAAATCCTAGATTTTAGGATGAAAGTTGATGAACTGCAATGGAAAATCGAAAGAAAAAGGTTTAGAATCATATACCAATGCTTTGGGGAAGAATTTGTTCTTTGAAATTCGCCTCAATGCTCCTAAATTTTGAAAATATGAAGTAAATGGGTTCAACCCATTTTTGGCTACTGTTTTAAAAATGTCTGGGCAGGTATTCATCGCGTTCGCGATGGGCTTGTTGCATTCGCGATGGGTCAGGCCCAGATGGCCATCACGTTCGCATTCAATGGCTCGCATTTACTGAGCTTCAGCTCCTAGAGCCTTCGCGTTCACGGTCAGATGGCCGCGTTCGCATAGAACAAATGTGAAATCCCTCCCCCGGGCCACTAACCTTACGCGTTCGTGAGTGCCTGAACGCGTTCGCGAAGGGTACTCCCCCCACAGCTTCGCATTCGTGTCCTAAGTTGTACGTTCTCCAAGAACAAACTGGCACCTGAGGAATTTTGCCTTATACGTTCGCGAGTGGAATCACGCGAATGTGAAGAACAAAACCTCTGTGCACCTGAGACAGCAAGACCTGCAACTTTTCTAAGTTTATAAACATCCCGAAACCTATCTGAAACTCACCCGAGCCCTCGGGGCTGCATACCAAACATTCATACTAACCCAAAGACATCATATGGAATTACTCGTGCGATCAAATGGCCAAATTAACAGCTTTAACAACGAATTTAGCATCAAAATCAAAGAAAAATCTCAAGAACACTTAAGTTTCAAATTTCACAACCGAGGTCCGATTCATGTCATTTCAAGTCCGTTTCTTACCAAATTTTACAAGCTCAATCTAAACGCTATATAAGACCTGTACCAGGCTCCGAAACCAAGATACTTCCCCGATACAAACAATTCAAATACATTCAAATTTCCAAAACTCTTAAAATTTCAGTTAAACAATTTTCTTCAAAAATTCATTTCTCGAGCTTGGGACCTCGAAATTCAATTCCGGGCATACTCCCAAGTCTCATATTTTCCTACGGACCCTTCGGAATCATCAAATCACAGGTCCGGGTCCGTTTACCTAAAATATTGACCAAGTCATCTTAAATTCGTTTTAAAAGCAAAAATTATTATTTTTCACAGATTTTCACATAATGGCTTTCCGGATACGTGCCCGAACTGCGCATGCAAATTGGGGTAAGATAAAAAGGAGGTTTCAAGGCCTCGTAGCACAGAATTTATTTCTAAAACAAGTGATGACCTTTTGGGTCATCGCATCCTCCACCTCTAAAACAACCGTTCGTCCTCGAATGTACATAAGAAGGAAGTACCTGAGTCGGAGAAAAGATAGAGATAACGGCTCCGTATATGAGACTTGGCCTCCTAGGTCGATGCCTCAGCATGCTGACCTCTCCACTGAACTCGAATAGAAGGAAAACTCTTCGATCTCAACTGACGAACCTGGCGGTCAAAAATAGTTACCGGCCCATCCTTATAGGACATATCCTTTTACAACTGGACGGTGCTCACGTCGAGCATGTTAGATGGATCGCCGTGATACTTTTGAAGTCTGGACATATGAAATACTAGATGCACGACTGATAAGAAAATACTAAATTCTTTGCATTGGACATGCCCATTAAGAAAATACTAAATTCTTGTGACGACCCAGCCCGTCGTCACGTGAGTTACCTCTCCGTTTCCCCATATTATGTTTCTCTATGCTTTATTATCGGTATCGGATGTGATCAAGTTGAATTGAATTGGTTTTGGTAGGAAGTGAGACACTTAGTCTCTTTAAGGAAGGCTTGTTTTGGAAAAGTCAACCGGATGTTGACTATTGAGTTAGAGGGCTCGGATGTAATTTTCGTTGATTCGGTTAGCTTCAGGGGTTTATTTTGACTTAGGAGTGTAATCGGAATTGATTTTAGAGATCTGGTATAGAATTAGGCTTGAATTGGTGAAGTTAGTATTTTGGCCCGAATTCCGGTTGAAAGGTGAGATTTTCATTCGAGGGTCGGAATGGAATTTAGAGAGTTGCTGTAACTTTGTTAGGTGATTTTGGATGTGCGCGCAAAATTTTAGGTCATTCGGAGGTGTTTTGGTCGGGTTTTTGATCAAATGTGTATTTCGAAAGTTTTTGAGAAACTTAGGCTTGAATTCGGTGAGAATTGATGATTTTAGCATTGTTGGATGTGTTTTGATGATTGGAGCTAGTTTGAATGATGTTTTAAGGTGTGTTGGTGTTTTTTGTTGAGGTCCCGGGGCCCTCGGGGTGATTTCGGATGGTCAATCGGACCAATTTTGGCATTTGAAGATTGCAGGTTTTCTAGCTATTTTGTTGCAGAAGAATTGGTCTTCGTGTTCGCGTTGGTGAGTAACGAATGCGTAGAAGGGAATTTCAGGACCAGTGTTTTGGCCTTCACGTTCGCATCATGGTCATCGCAATCACGGAAGGATCAGGTGATGAGTCATCGCGTTCGCGTGAAGGCATATGCGTTCGCGTATAAGGAACTGGGTTCCAGGGCTTTTGCCCTTCGCGTTCGCGTGGTGCTGTCCGCGTTCACGTAAGCTTAAGGGTCCAGATCTTCGTGTTCGCGTGGGTGCAACCGCGTTCACGAATGGTGTTTTTGGCAGAGGTGGATTTTGTTCATCGCGAAACGCGAGAGGTCCTTCGCGTTCGCATAGAGGAAAATAAGCCTGGGCAGAAGGTTTTTGTTAGATATTTCATCCGTAAACCAAGTCTCATTTCCACCATTTTTGAGCAACCTTGAGAGCCTTTGGACGGAAATTGAAGGGAATTTCGACTGGATGTGATTGGAGGTGAGTTCTATGACCTAAATACATGATTTAATGGTAGAATAAACAAAGAAATTTGTGGAAATTCATCAAAAGAGGGTAAAGCTAGGGCTTGGAAACTTGGTATTTCAAAGTGGAATTTGAGGGGTCAAATGGACTCCGATTTTTGTAATTTTGATATGTATAGACTCGTGGCGAGATAAGGAATCTGGTGATGTTAATTTTTTGATTTTTCGAGAAGTGGGACTGGGACTCAGATTTTGCAAATTTCGTGATTTTCTATATTTTTTTGAGTCTTTTCAATTGGATTATGTTCCCTTAGCCTATTATAACGTATTCGTTATGGTTTTGATAAGATTCTACGTGCGAGGAGGTCGAATTGCGAGGTAAGGTCATAGTGAGCTAGGATTTCGGTCGGCTTGAGGCGAGTAATGATAGTAAATGATATCCTGAGGGTTCGAAACCTCGGATTTGCACAACGTAGTGCTGTATTGAGGTGAAACACGTGCTCAATGACAAGCGCATGGTTGTTTACTACTGGGTATTGTGACTTGGTCCGTCTCGTTTGATATTTTACCGCGTATTTGATGGAGCTATTTTGTTTATCATCATGATTTGGGCTAGTTGCCATATTTGGGGCCTTGTGCCAACTTGTAGAACCCTTAGGGGTATTATAACTGATTTTCCTTACTTTACTTATTGAAAATCACATCCTCAGTCATTTTTCTATTTGTTTAAAACAATGTGAACGAGTTTGATAAGTGTAATTCTAAAAATAAGGGAAACATGTGGGCTGGGATCCTTACTTTATATTACTCTGTCCAGAAATGACTGAGAGGGGTTGAGAAACCAATAGTGAGGATGTTGTGGATCGGGCTGCACGTCGCAGCGAATACATATATGGATCGGGCTGCACGCCGTAGTAGTTGTTTATGTAGATCAGGCTGCACGCCGCAGCAGTATTGCGCTTGGGCTGTAGGAGCCTCTTCGGAGTCTGTACCCCCACAGTGAGCGCGAGTATCCATATGGATCGGGCTACACGCCACACCGAGATATAGATCGGGCTGCACGCCGTAGCGGTTACTATATGATATTATTCTGAGTGTGATCTGAGAGAGATTGAGCCCGAGGGGCTATTATTGTGTTGAGCGATTGTTACTGGGCCCGAGAGGTAGTTTTCACTATTTACAACTTAATTGCTATTTACCTGATTCACTGGCCTTTAAAAACTGAGATTTTATTTGACTTTCATTGATTCTTACTGTTTTAAGTAATTTACTGCCTGATATAGAACTGCCTTGTGCTGTTATGTGTTTTCTTACTTTCGGTTATTATTTATTGTTGTTACTCACTAGGTCGGAGTACTCACATTATTCCTTTCACCATGCGTGCAGATTCAGGATTTGCGGAGTCCGCACCTGAGCATTGACATCCTTCCCAGATCAGGTAGCGAGATCGAAGCATCGAGGTAGCTGTTGACGTCCGCAACTCTTGACTCCCCTATTTTCATGCTATTTCAGTTATTCCAGACTTGTATCATATATTCTGTTTTGTAGACTTAAAGTAACTCTGTAGTAGCTCATGACTTGTGACACCCCGGTTTGGGCTGTGTCGGGTTGGCTTCCTTCTGATTATCGCTTTTTTTTTGCTTTATGATTGTTTAATATGCGCATTTGATTTATAAATGTTAATTAATTGCTTAAAAAGAGGTGTTGGCGTTGTTCTAGCTGGCCTTGTGTTCACGAGAGGCGCCATCATGGCCGGGTTTGGGATTTGGGCCGTGACAAGTTAGTATCAGAGCCTAGGTTACTAGGTCTCGCGAGTCGTGAGCTGATTTAGTAGAGTCTCGCGGATTGGTACGGAGACGTCTGTAATTATCCTCGGTAGGCTGCAGAACCTTTTAGGAAAACTTCACATTCTTGAAATTCTGTTGTGCGAACTTGTTGATCCGAGTACTAAACTTCTCTTTGTTCTATTCTTTTAAAGATGGTGAGGACACAAGTTACCGGACGTGACGGACGACCACCAGTACCACCTACTAAGGCTAAAGGCGGCCGTGGTCGTGGTCGAGGCAGAGTAACATGGGCAGCACCTGTGGATCCTCTAGTTGCCCCAGCTCAGGACCAGGCTCCACCAGCACCAGTTCAGGCACCGGCTGTGCCTATTGTGATTCCGGGTCTTCAGGAGACATTGGCCCAGACATTGACAGTTTGCACGGGCTTGGCTCCGGTGGTTTCAGCCACCACACCAGCAGCAACTACTTCACAGGCAGGGGGAGGCAATCAGACCCCCGCTGCTCGCACACCTGAGTAGGTAGTGCAGGGATTACAGACTCCAGAGGAACCCCCAGCTCAGCTAGTTGCTCCAGTACAGGAGTTCAGTGTTCCAGTTATGCCCGAGGATGAGCAGCGTCGCCTTGAGAGGTTTGGTAGACTCCACCCTTCGATATTTAGTGGAGCTGAGGGCGAGGATGACCGGGGTTTTCTTGACAGGTGTCAGGGTATGCTCCGTACATCGGGGTTTCTTGAGTCCAACGGTGTGGCTTTTACTACTTTTCAGTTTACTGGGGCTGCCTTCACTTGGTGGGAGGCGTATGAGCGGTGTAGGCCAGCTGGTACAGCACCTTTGACTTGGCAGCAGTTCTCCGCTCTCTTCTTGGAGAAGTGTGTACCGCGGTCCTGTAGGGAGGAGCTGTGTAGGCAGTTTGAGTGGCTACGACAGGGTGATATGACAGTGTCCCAGTATAAGATGAGATTTTTTGAGTTGGCTCGTCATGCAGTTTAGTTGGTTCTGACGGATCGTGAGCGTATCCGGAGGTTTGTTGATGGTCTCAACTACCCTCTTCGTGTTCTTATGATTAGAGAGAGAGTCTTGGGTGCTTCATTTGAGGAAGTGGTGGATATAGCTCGAGATATTAAGTCGGTTCGCCGCCAGGATCGAGATGAGAGGGAGGCCAAGAGGCCTCGATGTTCTGGCAGTTACAGTGGCGCTCCTTCGTGGGGCCAGTTCCAGCAGGGTCGAGGTTGTTCTTTCAGGCCCGCTCAGTCAGCCCGTTCCGAGTTTCGTGGAGCAGCTTTAAGTCGTGGTTATCAGGGTTCTCAGTAGAGTCAGCCATCTCTTAGCGCTCTTCTAGCACAAAGTTCAGCTCATGCTCCGTCTGCTCAAGGTTCTTCCAGGTCGGGTGCATCCACTAGTCACTTTGGCACGAGGGGTTCCCTTCAGTCCCAGTTCCCAGCACCCGGGAGTTGCTATGAGTGTAGAGAATTTATGCATATGCGGAGGGAGTGCCCTCATCGTGCTGCTAGCTCATCTCAGCAGAGGGGTCAGCCCTCATCTTCTGGTCCAGTTTCTTCAGCACCCGCCCTGCCAGCTAGGGGTGAGGGTCAGGCAGCCAGGGGTCTCCCTAGAGGTGCAGGTCGATCGAGCGGTGGTCAGGCTCGCTTTTATGCTCTTCAAGTCAGGAGAGATGCTATTGCTTCAGATGCCGTCATTAGGGGTGTACAAGCCAAACCATCAAGCCAAACCGAACCGACGAACCAAGTCAAATCGAAGAAAAAACCTGACTTGTGGTTTGGCTTGGTTGGTTTGGTGTTGGAAAATAAAAAACCGATCACTCTTGGTTTGGTTTGGCATTAACAAAAAATAAGTCAAACCGAATCTAAACCAAACCGACGTTATATATAAATAAATTTTAAAAATTTTATACATAAAAAATAATCATTAAAATCTAATTTGTAAGTGTTTTCTAAACTATTTTATAGTTTTCAATGTCTTGAGATATTATTTATTTGTGGGCTTGTAAATTCACTATCCACTGAGTAGATTCTATCTACATAACCTAAATATCAAGCCGAAACTAAAACCCAACAAGACAAAAAACAATAAAATAGATTATTTCATATCTTCCCTATGTTCCAATTCCAAAATCAAAGAACACCAAATATTGAAAACCATTCCTGCACATCACACGAACTTCCTGCTTGTCATTTTGCTCACATAATTGGTAATTATTTTAGTGTTGAGGTTTATCAAGTTTACAGTGCTTTGCTTTGTCGCATGTTTGTTGTCATTTTCTATTATAGAAGGTCTTGGAATTATGATTTATACGAATAATTGGTATTACTCATATATTATTAAGAAAAATAGTAATCATGCGAATAATTGGTGATTATTTGATCTCTTTTCAAGAATAATATAACTAAAAAGGAAAACCAAAAAAACCGACGAAAACCGAAACCGAAAAAACCGAAATTATGTTGGTTTGATTTGATTATGAGTTTAGTAAACCGACATAATTGGATTGATTTTGGTGTACTAAAAAACCGAACCAAACCGCCTCATGTACACCCCTAGCCGTCATTACAGGTATTATTTCAGTCTGCCACATGGATGCCTCAGTCTTATTTGATCCCGATTCCACCTATTCTTATGTGTCCTTATATTTTGCTCATCATTTGGGTATGACCCTAGGGTGTCTTGCCTTACCTGTTCATGTATTTACCCTGGTGGGCGATACTATTGTTGTAGACCATGTGTATCGGTCATGTTTGGTGACTATTAAGGGTTTGGAGACCTGAGTTGATCTATTGCTATGGATTTTGATGTTATTTTGGGCATGGACTGGTTATCTCTGTGTTATGCTATTCTCGACTGTCATGCTAAGACAGTCACTCTGGCTATACCGGGTGTACCGAGGATCGAGTGGCATGGTGTGACTGACTATGTTCCTAGCAGGGTGATTTCATTCCTAAAGGCCCAGTGCATGGTTGAGAAGGATTTTCTTTCATATTTGGTATTTGTGAGGGATGTTGGAGACGAGACTCCTAGCATTGATTCTGTCCCAGTTGCAAGGGAGTTTCCCGATGTTTTTCCTGCAGACCTACCGGGCATGCCACCGACAGGGACATTGATTTTAGTATTGACCTGGTACCGGGCACTCAACCCATTTCCATTCCTCCATATCGTATGAAACCAGCAGAGTTGAAAGAATTGAAGGATCAGCTTCAGGAACTCCTAGATAAGGGGTTCATTCAGCCTAGTGTGACACCGTGGGGTGCACCGGTTCTATTTGTGAAGACGAAGGATGGCACCATGAGAATGTGCATTGACTACATGCAATTGAACAAAGTAATAGTGAAGAACAAGTATCCCCTACCTCGTATTGATGATTTATTTGACCAACTTCAGGGGGCGAGGGTATTCTCTAAGATTGATCTCCGTTCAGGCTATCACCAGTTGAAGATCAGGGATTCAGATATTATGAAGACTGCTTTCAGGACTAGATATGGTCACTATGAGTTTTTTGTCATGTCTTTCGGGCTGACTAATGCCCCAGCAGCGTTCATGCATTTTATGAACAGTGTATTTCGGTCGTATCTGGATTCATTTGTTATTGTTTTTATTGATGATATTATGGTGTACTCGCATAGCCAGGAGGAGCACGCACATCATTTGCGAGTTGTATTGCAGAGATTGAGGAAGGAGAAAATTTACGCAAAGTTCTCCAAGTATGAGTTTTGGCTCAGCTCAGTAGCTTTCTTGGGGCACGTGGTGTCCAGCAAGGGTATTCAGGTTGACCCAAAGAAGATAGAGGCAGTGCAGAGTTGGCCCAGACCGACCTCAGCCACAGAGATTCGTAGTTTCCTTAGGTTGGCAGGTTATTATCGCCAGTTTTTTCAGGGATTTTCCTCTATTGCATCGCCCTTGACCAAGTTGACTCAAAAGGGTGCTCCATTTGTATAGTCGAACCAGTGTGAGGAGAGCTTTCAGAAGCTCAAGACAGCTTTGACCACGGCTCCACTATTGGTTTTGCCCTCAGCCGTAGGTTCTTATACTGTGTATTATGATGCTTCGAGAGTTGGGATCAGATGTGTATTGATGCAGGAGGGTAGAGTTATTGCTTATGCTTCTCGTCAGTTGAAGCCCCACGAGAAGAACTACCCTGTACATGATTTGGAGTTGGTTTCTATAGTTCATGCTTTGAAGATTTGGAGGCACTACTTGTATGGTATATCTTGTGAGGTATTCACTGATCATCGTAGTCTTCAGCATTTGTTCAAGCAGAAGGACCTTAATTTGAGGCAGCGGGAGGTGGCTAGAGTTGCTTAAGGACTATGATATTACCATTCTGTATCACCCAGGGAAGGCCAATGTAGTGGCCAATGCTTTCAGCCGAAAGAAAGTTAGTATTGGGAGCTTGTCATACATTCCAGTTGGGGAGAGGCCCTTTGCAGTTGATGTTCAGGCTTTGGCCAATCGGTTGGTGAGATTAGATGTTTCGGAGCTCAGTCGGGTGTTGGCTTGTGTGGTTTCTCGGTCTTCCTTATATGATCGCATCAGAGAGCGCCAATATGATGATCCACATTTGCTTATCCTTAAGGACAGGGTCCAGCATGATGATGCCAGAGACGTGACCATTGGTGAGGATGGTGTGTTGCGGATGCAGGGCCGGATTTTTGTGCCCAATGTGGATAGGCTTCGGGAGTTGATATTGGAGGAGGCCCACAACTCGTAGTATTCCATTCATCCGGGTGCCGCGAAGATGTATCAGGATTTGAGACAACATTATTGGTGGAGGAGGATAAAAAAGGATATTATGGGGTTTGTGGCTCGGTGTCTCAACTGTCAGTAGGTAAAATATGAGCATCGGTGGTCGGGTGGTGTACTTCAGCAGATGATTATTACCAAGTGGAACTTGGAGAGAATTACTATGAATTTTGTGAGTGGTCCCCCTCAGACTTTGAAGAAGTTCGATTCGATTTGGGTGATTGTGAACAGGCTGACCAAGTCCACGCACTTTATTCCGATATGTACTACCTATTCTTCAGAGCGGCTGGCAGGGATCTTTATCCGGGAGATTGTCCGATTGCATGGGGTTCTAGTGTCTATTATCTCAGATAGGGGTACTCAGTTAACTTCTCAGTTCTAGAGGACATTTCAGCGAGAGTTGGGTACGCAGGTAGAGTTGAACACAACATTTCATCCTCAAACGGACGGGAAGTCCGAGCGTACTATTCAGATATTGGTGGACATGTTGCGTGCCTGTGTTATTGGTTTTGGAGGTTCTTGGGATGAGTTTTTGCCGCTTGCAGAGTTCTCCAACAACAACAGTTATCAGTCAAGCATTCAGATGGCTCCGTATGAGGCATTATATGAGAGGCAATATAGATCTCCTGTGGGATGGTTCGAGCCCGGTGAGGCTAGGTTATTGGGGATAGAAATGGTTCAGGATGCCTTAGAGAAGGTGAAGCTGATTCAGGAGAGGCTTCGTACAGCACAGTCGCGCCAAAAGAGCTATGCAGACTGGAAGGTTTGGGATGTGTCTTATATGGTCGGTGAGAAGGTCTTGCTAAAGGTTTCGCCCATGAAGGGTGTCATGCGGTTTGGGAAGAAACGAAAGCTGAGTCCGCGGTTTATTGGACCTTTTGAGGTACTTAGAAGGATTGGGGAGGTGGCTTATGAGCTTGCCTTGCCACCCAGCTTGTCGGACGTGCATCCGGTATTTCATGTTTCTATGCTCCGAAAGTATGTTGGGGACCCGTCTTATGTCTTGGATTTTAGCAGTGTTTAGTTGGATGATGATTTGACCTATGATGTGGAGCCAATGGCTATCTTGGGTCGTCAGGTTTAAAAGTTGAGATCAAAGGATATAGCTTCGGTGAAAGTGCAGTGGAGAGGTCGGCCCGTAGAGGAGGCTACTTGGGAGATCGAGCGGGAGATGCGGAGCAGACATCCTCACCTGTTTGTGGCTTCAGGTACGTTTCTTGACCCGCTCGAGGACGAGCGTTTGTTTTAGTTGGGGAGGATGTGATGACCACGCCCGTTGTCACATGAGTTACTGCCCCGTTTCCCCCATCTTATGTTTCTCTATGCTTCATTATCGGTATTTGATGTGATCGAGTTGAATTTGATTGGTTTTGGTAGGAAATGAGATACTTAGTCATTTTAAGGAAGGCTTGTTTTGAAAAGTCAATTGGATGTTGACTATTGAGTTAGAGGGCTCAGATGCAATTTTTGGTGATTCGGTTAGTTTCGAGGGTTGATTTGTGACTTAGGAGTGTGATCGGAATTGATTTTGGAGGTCCGGTTAGAATTAGGCTTGAATTAGCGAAGTTAGTATTTTGGTGAATTCCGGTTGATAGGTGAGATTTTTATCCGAGGGTAGGAATAAAATTCTGAGAGTTGCTGTAGCTTCTTTAGGTGATTTTGGATGTGTGTGCAAAATTTCAGGTCATTCGGAGGTGTTTTGGTCGGGTTTTTGAGCAAATGCGTATTTTGGAAGTTTTTGAGAAACTTAGGCTTAAATTCGGTGAGAATTGATGATTTTAGCGTTGTTGGATGTGTTTTGATGATTGGAGCGAGTTTGAATGATGTTTTAAGGTGTGTTGGTATTTTTGGTTGAGGTCCCAGGGACTCAGGGTGATTTCGGAATGTCAATCGGACCAATTTTGGCCTTTGAAGATTGCAGGTTTTCCAGCTATTTTGTTGCAGAAGAATTGGTCTTCGCGTTCGAGTTGGTGAGCCGCGAACGCATAAAAGGGAATTTTAGGACCAGTGTTTTGGCCCTTTGCGTTCGCGTGGTGCTGTCCGCGTTCGCGTAAGCTTAAGGGTCCAGACCTTCACGTTCGCGTGGGTGCAACCGCATTCGTGAAGGGTATTTTTGGCAGAGGTGGATTTTGTTCATCGCGAACGGGAGAGGTCCTTCGCGTTCGCATAGAGGAAAATAAGCCTGGGCAGAAGGTTTTTATTAGATATTTCGTCCGCAAACCAAGTCTCATTTCCATTATTTTTGAGCAACCTTGAGAGCCTTTGGACGGAAATTGAAGGGGATTTTGACTGGGTGTGATTGGAGGTGATTCTATGACCTAAATACATGATTTAATGGTAGAATAAACATAGAAATTTGTGGAAATTCATCAAAAGAGGGTAAAGCTAGGGCTTGAAAATTTGGTATTTCAAAGTGGAATTTGAGGGGTCAAATGGACTCCAATTTTGGTAATTTTGATATGTACAGACTCGTGGCGAGATAAGGAATCCGGTGATGTTAATTTTTTGATTTTTCAAGAAGTGAGCCCGGGGCTCGGGTTTTGCAAATTTCGTGATTTTTGATATTCTTTTAGTCTTTTCGATTAGGTTATGTTCCCTTAGACTATTGTAACGTATTCGTTGTGGTTTTGATCAGATTCGACGCGCGAGGAGGTCGAATTGCGAGGCAAGGGCATAGCGAGCTAGGATTTCGGCTTGCTTGAGGTGAGTAATGATA
Source organism: Nicotiana glauca (assembly GCA_026770625.1). Taxonomy (NCBI): domain Eukaryota; kingdom Viridiplantae; phylum Streptophyta; class Magnoliopsida; order Solanales; family Solanaceae; genus Nicotiana; species Nicotiana glauca. The sequence goes on from MU667599.1 coordinate 100,158, forward strand.
GTAAATGATATCCCGAGAGTTCGAAACCCCGGATTTGCACAACGTAGTGCTGTATTGAGGTGAAGCACGCGCTCAATGACGAGCACGGGGCTATTTACTACTGGGGATTGTGACTTGGTCTGTCCCGTTTGATATTTTACCGCTTATTTGACCGAGCTGTTTTGTTTATCATCATGATTTGGGTAGTTTCCATGTTTGGGGCCTCGTGCAGACTTGTAGAACCCTTAGGGGTATTATAACTGATTTTCCTCACTTTACTTATTGAAAATCACATCCTCAGTCATTTTTCTATTTGTTTAAAACAATGTGAACGGGTTTGATAAGTGTTAATTCTAAAAATAAGGGAAACATGTGGGCTGGGGTCCCTACTTTATACTATTGTGTCTAGAAATGACTGAGAGGGGTTGAGAACCCAACAGTGAGGATGTTTTATATATATATATATATATATATTATGGATCGGGCTACAAGCCGCAACGAATACATATATGGATCGGGCTGCACGCCGCAACAGTTGTTTATGTGGATCCGGCTGCACGCTGCAGCAGTATTGCGCTTGGGCTATAGGAGCCCCTCCGGAGTCTGCACCCCCACAGTGAGCGCAGGTACCCATATGGATTAGGCTGCACGCCACAGCAAGATATGGATCGGGCTGCACACCGCAGCGGTTACTATATGATATTATTCTGAGTGTGATCTGAGAGAGATTGAGCCCGATGGGCTGTTATTGTGTTGAGCGATTGTTACTGGGCCCGAGGGGTAGTTTTCACTATTTACAACTTTATTGCTGTTTTACCTGATTCACTAGCGTTTAAAAGCTGAGATTTTATTAGACTTTCACTGATTCTTATTGTTTTAAGTAATTTACTGCCTGATATAGAACTGCCTTGTGCTGTTGTGTATTTTCTTACTTTCGGTTATTATTTATTGTTGTTACTCACTGGGTCGGAGTACTCACATTACTCCATACACCATGCGTGTAGATTCAGGATTAGCGGAGTCCGCACCTGAGCACTGACATCCTTCCCAGATCAGACAGCGAGATCGGAGCATCAAGGTAGCTATTGACGTCCGCAGCCTTGACTCCCCTATTTTCATGCTATTTCAGTTATTCCTAACTTGTATCAGATATTCTGTTTTATAGACTTAAAGTAACTCTGTAGTAGCTCATGACTTGTGACACCCCGGTTTGGGCTGTGTCGGGTTGGCTTCCTTCTGATTATCGCTGTTTTTCCGCTTTATGATTGTTTAATACGCATTTTGGATTTATAAATGTTAATTAATTGCTTAAAAAGAGGTGTTGGCATTGTTTTGACTGGCCTTGTCTTCACGAGAGGCGCCATCACGGCCGAGTTTGGGATTCGGGCCGTGACAATTCTAGACGAAAATAGTTAGTGTGACTAAACTACCCTTCATTAATTGTTGCACCATAGTTATAGTAGTATTTGTGAGCACGTGATTTTTACCCCAAGTAAGGAATTCCAAAATTAAAATAAATAAAGGGAATTAATTAGGAAAACGTCAAAAATGACAGAACAAATAATAAGAAAA
>MU667604.1:4332-18661 GCA_026770625.1 Nicotiana glauca
GGATCACGTCACATGAAATGCACCCGGATCCTTGACACATTCTTATTCAACGTTTTCGGATTTGGATTTGGGTCGCATGAAATGCACACCCGTATTTAGGAAGGTAATTTTATTAGAATCGCATCTAAAGAGACTAACGAGTTGTTATCTTTTGCGAAGGCCATGAAATTCGCTAAACGGCCCGTCCCGAATATCTAAATATTTTTATTAAATAATTAATGAGGGTCCCTCAATTTGTATTTATTTTGGTGAGGCTCGTCTCATTTTTATTATTAGAAGACCAACCTAAAGCAAACTAAAATTTTCTATTTTATTATTTGTCTCTAAAATGCCGATTAATTCACATTTATAAATTCGGGCCTCGAATTCAAGTCCGAATTCAAACAAAAGGAGAGACCCTTTTAGCTTGAACCCGCTACCTAATTCGAAACCCAATTTTATGTTTGTGAGTGAATTCCCTATATTCCTAGCACAAGTTAAAGGAGTTTTATTTTGCATGGCACGCCTCAATTCTAACTTGACGAAGGAGAACATTAAATTCACGTACCAAAATATTTCATAAAGGATTTCGGAATTTACTCCTAAACTTTGATTCATAATTAAAAAAAAATTCTCCTATGCTTATGAAATCCAACGCTTCATGCAGTAGTCCTGCACGTGCTAACATATCCACCCAATTTCTATTGATTCAAATTAAAAATCCAAGGCTTAATGCACTTAACACTACTGTTTCATTGATTTCTCATTCAACTTAAAGAGGACAAATTTAACAACAAGAAATAACTCTTAAATGCTCACCAGATCGACAAACTCAGCTCCCAAACATGCAGGCTTTAATCAAAAGCTTTAAAACACAGAACAAATAAACGGGGACAAGAAGATCGACTGAAATAGCAGTAATCGAAAAGAAGAACGGACTACACCCATCGAAAATATGCAACAAAATTAAAATAACAACACATTGATGCAATACACATTGTATCAGAAGCAAAGCATTGTAATAGAACAAAACAATCATAAACATTTCAGCTACGAGTCAACTTTTAACATTGATAATACAATAGAAAACGAACCTTTTATTTCTGCATATTTTTCAACGTATACAACAAGAAAACCAACCTTTTATGACGATCTTAACCTTCGACCTCTCCGGACAGAACTCGAACCAGACCGGAACCACGAACAATGACTCGATGCGGAACCTCGACGAACTCGAAGAAACAGCAGGTGGTTCGCTGCTGGTTCGACGGAAATGGTGGACGTGACTGGTTGCTTGGAGACGAGGGTCGTTTGGCGTGGCTGGCATTATTGTATGGCTGCTGCTGGACTGGACTGGGATGGTTGACGGACGGGAGGGTCGTGGAGATGGGACAACGCAGGTTTTCGGCTGGAGTTGGTCGTCGATGCTGGTCAGAGACGGAAGGCAGTAGGGTTTTCAGTAGTGTTGTTGGTTGAGGGTGAAAGACGATGGGATGTGTGGTGGTGATAGGGTGTTTTGTGTTAAGAAGATGAAGAAGGTTTTTAATGTCTTCAAAAATCTGAGAGTGTAATGCCTTTTGAATTTTTCAGGCGTTATACTTTTTCAATTTTTGTAATTCCCTCCTTATTCAATCTTTTCTTATTGTGTATTGTGTGTATTTATAATGATGGGGTCGGGAGTAGTTTTGGGGGGAAAATATTTTGGGGGAAAAATATTTTGGGGAAGGTTTTGGGGGGAAAATATTTTAGGCTTTTCAAATGTTTGGCCAATTTGAATTTAAGACCAAACCTTTTCACTTCCCTCTTCTTTTTGTTGTTTTTTTNAAATGTTTGAAATGCAACTAAATAAAGAAAAACACCTAAAAATCAATTAAAATTATTTTTGTCTATTTTTTAGGAGTTATTTTCATATAGGGCAAAAATCACGTGCTTACATAAAGAAGAATCCAGACTTGACATGTTTGAAGGAGCCGTACATTCCCTTTGACTATGTGTACGAAAGATACGGTCACAGCAAATCTTACCATACTTATCCTAACGAGTTCACCCTCACATCATTGGGGCATATCCCTCGAAGGGTCTTTGTCTTCATGTTCTGTTTCTTGGGGATGATAGTGTTTCCAATAAAGAAAGTAAGAATCCATACCAGGTTAGCCATGGTCACCAAAACTCTAATGGAAGGAATTGATGGGCAATCATTCAGTCTTGTGCCAATGATCATCGCAAACATATACCGAGCCCTAGAAAGATGTCAACATGGAGCCAAACATTTCGAGGGTTGTAATCTACTACTCCAACTATGGATCATGGAACACCTCTAAAAGGGTGAGTACCGACAGGAAATCCATCGTAGGGACTAGGACGATCATATCGCCTTTCATCACCCAAAGCGAATGAATTACATACCCAACATGTTCGCCCAACCGAAGAATCTAGAGAATGGGTCGAACTCTTTGATAATTTGACTGAGGACCGAGTGCAATGGATGTTCGAGTGGTTCCCTACTGAAGAGTTCATCGTTCGATCTAGGGATGCGCCATTTCTGTTACTGATCGGTTTGAGGGGGACCTACCCTTAAGTCCCTCTCCGAGTTATGAGATAGGTTGGTAGGAAGCAGGTTATACCAAGGGTCGACAAGATGAGTCACTTCCGGGCTGACTTCCAGAATGACGATAGTCCGTATAAGTGCAAGGCTCAGCATATGTGGCACTGTAAAATTGTTATGGGAAAAGACACCATCGAACCGAATCGCTACCATGCTGGTTGTACCCCCACATTATTCAGGCTAGCTGGAGGACAATCACAACGGTTTGGGTCAACCTGGGTTTGTTCGAGGTCACAGAATCATCGATGAAAAGACTGAAGCACAAGTAAAGTAAAACCAACTGCGCAAGAGGATGCAGGAATGTGAAAATGAGCACTGTGAAATGCAAGAAGCCAATCAAAAACTAATTGAAGAATGGAAGGATATGGCTGTCAACCGGAAAAGAAGTTTCTAAAAAGGGTCAAAGACTGCCGAGTTGCTGAAGGGAATAAAGGAGGACATCTGGCCAGAGCTTACCTGCTGCTAGGATTGCGCGAGCTGGGAGAGCTGTTCGAGGGAGCTAACTGCCGAGTTTGGGGAAGGTCCTTCTGGGACCAAATATATAGGAGCTTTTCCTTTTTGCTTTGAGAAATGTAATAAGGCCTATGACCACTAGTGACATTTTTATTTCCTGTTATTTAGTGTCGTTTTAGGATTCGTCTACCTTTTTATCAATAAAATGAGGCATTTAGAATTCTAAGTTCTCCAAATTTGCTTGTCGCTAGGCCTACCTTGGGCACAACGAGGTCCCCAAAATTAGGACACGTTTTATATTTCCTGCACTACGTGTTTAAATTTTGCAACATCTTTTCTTATAATCCTTACTAACTTGTCACTTTTTGTTTTAATTTTTATTTATTCCCCTCCCCAAAGGTCAGTTCGTGAACTCTGGCAACATTAGTATATTTTACAAGATCCAGGGGCCCTCCGCCTACTCCTCCTCTCAGTCTTGTCAGGCACAAAAGCAAAAGAAGAATGGAAGATTCAAATAACTCAGCTGAACAGGTAGAGGTCACTCGTAGTGCTATGGTCCTAAAGGAAAATGCCTCTCAGATAGAACAAGAACTACTGAAATTCCAAGAAGAGCTTGATCAAGTCCTGAATTTGGCAAGCCTGTCATTTTCCCTTACCGCTACAGAAGTTACCTTCCCAAATACTCAGAATCCCATACCTCCACCAAACATCCCAAAGCAGCCTGCTCTTCACCACCAATGCAATACTTGCCACACTCCCAACAACACACCATTTCTCATCTCGGAACCGTTGAACTCCATAAATGACCACTGCCACACCCAAAACAACACCCCCATCTACGTAAAGACTGTGCCAAATCCTACCCAGCCCATCTCAAGCACACCCGAGTCCGATGATAAGGACTTGCTCATCAGAAATCTGGCCGAAGAGCTTAAGAAGTTGACCACCGGAATTCAAGGCGTTGAAGGTAGTAAGGGAATTGAGGGGCCAAACTATGAAGATTTATGCATACAGCCCGATGTCGAACGGCCCGAGGGGTACAAACCTCCCAAGTTCGAAATGTTTGATGGTACAGGGGATCCCAGGGTTCACTTGAGAACATACTGCGACTAGCTGGTCGGAGTAGGAAAAGATGAGAAGATCCCCATGAAGCTTTTGATAAGGAGCCTGAAAGGAGATGCTCTGTCCTGGTACATTAGACAAGACCCAAAAAAGTGGTCAAACTGGGTTAGTATGGTGTCCGACTTCATGGACAGATTCAGGTTTAATATGGAAAATGCACCGGATGTGTTTTACATTCATAATCTAAAGAAGAAACCCATAGAAATATTTTGCGAGTATGCTACTCGTTGGAGATCAGAGGCTGCTAAGGTTTGACCTACTTTGGGGGAAGAACAAATGAACTAGTTTTTCGTCCGGGCTCAGGATCCGCAATACTATGAGAGACTGATGTTGATCGAAAACCATAAATTTTCTGACATCATCAAGCTAGGAGAAAGGATCGAGAAAGGTATCAAGAGTGGTATGGTTACAAACTTTGAAGCTTTGCAAGCCACCAACAAGGCTCTACAGTCTGGTGGTACGTCCAAGAAAAAGGATATAGGTGCCGTAATGGTTGCACAGAGAACCAAATTACCTGTCAAATACCAAACTTATCCAATACCTCCACTTACATATCAGCCCACTCCAAATTTCCAAACACCCGCACCTTCCTACCAAACCCCACCGCCTACCTATCAATCGCCTCCACCTCCTAAATACCAACCTTCTTCACCCAGATATTCCCAGCCCGCACACATCTACCAAAATTACAACATTCAACAATCCCACTATCAATCACCTCTCCCTCGTCAAAACGTTCCTAGACCCTGACCAAATTTTGACCGCAAACCTCTTAAACATTATACCACCATTGCCGAACCAATTATCCAGCTATACAAAAGGCTCAAAACTACTGGTTATGTCACCCATATCCCAGCTATAACCCCTAAAAACCCTTCCCAATGGGTCAACCCAAATAAAATCTGTGCATACCATTTTGGCATGAAAGGACATACTATTGATGAATGTCGCTTCCTGAAGGATAAGATCCAAGCTTTGATTGACAACAAGATCATCATGGCAAAAGAGCCTGCTCCGAATGTCCACAATAACCCTCTACCAGGTCACAAGGGTGGAGTTGTTCATATGATTGAAATAGAGTATGATTGGGATTCCAAAGGATCAATCAGTTTGATCATAGAAGGCGACGATCCAAAGAAACCAACAGTCACCCTTAATCCTATTGTAGTCCAGATTCAGCCTTCTGAAGATGTCGAAGTGAACATGTCCATACCACTTGATTTTGAAACACCAGCCTCTGCAAAGCCACCAACACCAATTGAGGTCGATTATGGGTCCCCAAAGGCACCTGAGCCATTTGAAGTTGTTGTATTACCTTCCAAAGCAAGGTTACCCATTCCAGCAGCAATGATAGCCGTAACACCATTCCACACAAAAGACATACCATGGGACTACACAACTGAGGCAAGAAGGAAGGGGAAAGCCAAGTTCGGGGAAGCAGTTGTAGCACAAGGTATGACAAGAACCGACAGGGTTTATACCCCGGAACACTTGGCCGAATTAAGTAAGCAGACCTTTGGTCGACAGGCCCTCACTAAAACTGGGCCCGATGATCTCTGGAGAAAGATACAAGCAAAGGAATACTCAATCATTGATCATCTGAACAAAACACTGGTGCAGATTTCTATCGTCGCTTTGCTATAGAGTTCCGATGCACACAACAATGCCATGTTAAAAGTGCTGAGTGAGGCATATGTACCAAGAAACATTACTGGAGGAGAAATGGCAAACATGGTAGGTCAGGTATTGGAGAGTCACAAAATCACTTTCCACGAAGATGAGCTGCCACTGGAGGGATTGAGTCACAACAAGGCATTTCATATCACCGTGCAGTGCGAAGATTATTTTATCACCCGGTTCCTGTTAGATGGGGGGTCCAGTCTCAATATTTGTCCGTTGGTAACACTTAGAACATTGGAAAAAACGGCTGTATGAAATCAAGGATGGGGCCATCAACGTTAAGGCTTTTGACGGTTCTCAAAGGTCCACTATTGGGGAGATTAGCTTATGTTTGCAGATGGGGCCAACTTGGTTTGATGTTGATTTTCAAGTGATAGACGTGTCGGCATCCTACAATCTATTGTTGGGATGATCATGGATTCATACCACTGGGGCCGTAGCATTAACACTACATCAGGCAGTGAAATTTGAGTGGAATCACCAAGAGGTGATCATTCATGGTGACAGTAGCAATCCCATATATAATCGCTAGACCATTCCAGCAATTGGAGGAAGAAAAAGGATAGGTGGGGAAACTTATCACCACATCGAACTAGTCAACGCCGTCGATAAGGATAAGTGGTGGGACAACAAAATTGAAAGCATATTGAACTGGAGTGAATATGAACCTGGCAAGGGACTTGGAAATAATCTCCAAGGAATCGCTAAGCCCATCAAGCTCAAGAAACACGGCACCACCTTCGGGTTGGGATATGAATATACCTAGAGAGAATTCAAAGAATGGTCGCCACCCTGTCACGATCCTTACTATCTATTGGAGCAGCCGATACCTAGTTTGGAGTAGACCTTCCAGCCAGCTGAGGTTGTCTACGGGTCAGAAGAAGAGGAATCACTAGCAGCAATGAGGAACTTGTTCCTAGAAGAGGATGTAACGACCCAACCGATCATTTTGAGCTTTTGCACTTTGATCACCAGTTCTCGAGCATGACTTACCCTGTGTTATACATTATGACTACTGTAGATTGTTGGTTTTAGTTTCAGGAAGTTTTGGAATGAATTTGAATGAACAGTTTCAATTGGAAGCTTTGAATTTGAAATGTTTGACCGATAGGTTACTTATTTGTATATGAGCTCCATCGAAGTTTTTATGATTCGGTTAGCTTCGTTAGATGATTTGTGACTTAAAAGTGAGATTGGAAGTGATTTTGAAGGTCCGGTGTAGAATTAGGCTTGAATTGGCGAAGTTAGTTTTTTGGAAAGTTCCGGTTGATAGGTGAGATTTTGATCCGAGGGTCGAAATAGAATTTTGAGAGTTGTTGTAGCTTCGTTGAGTGATTTGGGATGTGTGTGTAAAGTTTCAGGTCATTCAGACGTCGTTTGGTTAAGTTTTTTATTGAATCCGTGTTTCAGAAGTTTTTGGAAAGCTTAGGCTTGAATTCGATGAGAATTGATGGTTTTAGTGTTATTTGAGGTGCTTTAATGATCGGAACAAGTTTGAAATATGTTTCATGATGGGTTGGCACTTTTGGTTGAGGTCCCGAGGGCCTCGGGTGAGTTTCGGGTGGTCAATTGAACCAATTTTGGCACTTGAGAGTTGCAGTGTTTTTTTCAGTTCTTATGTTGCAGAAACTTTGGCCTTCGCGATCGCGGGGGGTGATGTCGCAATCGCGTAGGAGAAATTCTGGAGGATTGAGATTTTTTCATCGTGTTCGTGTTTGGACATTCGCGATCGCATTCATTTGTCCACGATCGCGTATAAGATTTTGGAGTCCAGGTAAGTTCGTCTTCACGTTCGTAATGTATAGAGCGCGTTTGCATTGTTGTGAAGGTTGGACCTTTGCGTTTGTAGGGGCTTCCTCACGTTCGCATAGCATTTTTTTTTGGAAGCTAGGGAATTGCTCTTCGCGATCGCATAGAAGAAAATTGGAGCTGGGCAGAATAATTTTTAAACATTTCCTCCGCGGGTCTAAGCCATTTTTCCACAATTGTTGGACATCCTTAGAGCTATTTGGGAGAAATGAAAGAGTGTTTCGAAGAGGATTGATTGGAGGTAAGTTCTATGAACCGAAATCATGATTTTATCTTGAAATTTACCTAGAAATTCATGGGAATTTAACTAAAAATGGAAGAACTAAGGCCTTGAGTTTTGAGATTTTCAAATTGGAATTTGAAGGGCCATTCGATGTTGGATTTGAGAGTTTTTGATATGTATAGAATCGTGGAGAGATAAGGAATCCGTTGATAAGAAAATTTCTAAGTTTTGAGAAGTGGGCTCGGGGCTCGGGTTTTGCAAATTTCATGATTTTTGATGGTTTTTGATTTTTTCGATTGGGTTATGTTCCCTTAGCCTATTGTGACATAATCGTTGTGGTTTTGGTCAGATTCGACGCGCGTGGAGGCCGATTTGAGGGGCAAAGTTGTCGCGAGCTAGAGATTTCACCTGTTTGAGGTGAGTAATGATTGTAAATGATATCCTGAGGGTTTGAAACCCCGAACTGCACATCGTAGTGCTATATTGAGATGACTTGCACGCCGGATAATGAGCATGGGGTAGAGCACCATTGGGGATTATGACTTGGTCCATCCTGATTGATGATTTTATCGCGTATTTGATTGGAACTTATTTGTTATTATCATGATTTGATCTGATTGCGATATTTGGGCTCGTGCTAATTATTTGAACCCTTCGGGGATTTTTATCACTCTTTCCTCACTATTTGATATACTACTTGAACTCAGTCCTGTTAATTATACTGTTTAACAAACTCAGCTGCTTTAATTGAATTTTGAGACTTAAATGATATTTCCACTGTTGTTTGAGCTGAGTACTACTATTTTATTGATGCCCGAGGGGCTTATGATGTTTTCTAGACTGAGTGAGGCTTTCGGTCCTTGTGAGTGATGTGAGGAGGCTTTTAGGCCTTCTGAGTGATGTGAGGAGGCTTTCAGGCCTTATGAGCGATGTGAGAAGGCTTTCAGGCCTTATGTTGATATAGTGCTTGGGCCGTAAGGGGCCCCTCCGGAGTCTGCACACCCACAGTGAGCGCAGATACCCATATGATCGATAGTGAGCCCGAGGGGCTGATACTGTTTTGAGATATTTCCCGATGGGCGAACTTTTATGTGCTCATCTTGCATATTTACTTGCCCTTTTTACCTGTTATACTATGGTATTTGTGCCCGAGGAATGGATTTTTGTGCTTATCGGCACTAACTGTTTTGAAATCATTTTGTAACTGTTGAAAAGATCATTTTCAAAAGAGATTTAGACTGAGCCAAGATATTTCCAAAGATTTCACAGTTTCACTGTTTTCTCAAAGGATTGAACCCTGCTTCTATACAGCATGATGGTTTGCTTTACGTGATTTCTTACTGCTCGGTTGTCATTTACCTTTATTTACTTACTGAGTTGGAGTACTCACTTTACTCCCTGTACCGCATTTGCAGATGCGGGTATCTATTCACCCGGTAGTGGGTTTTGGCCGATTAGAGGCAGAGTTACATGAGTTAAGGAGGTGACTGTCAGCGTTCGCAGCACCATTTTTCTCTCTTTTGTTCATTATTCTGGTTTTGTATATTTTAGGCCTTGTAGTGGATTTATATTCTGATAGATGCTCGTGACTTGTGACACCCCAATTAGGGCTGTGTTGGGTTGTATTTCCGCTAATTAATATCATTAAGTCATATTTAAGCTGTTTATTTATGATTAACTATTTTTGAAAAGACGAGTTGGGTTGGTTGGCTGGCCTCTGTCACACCTCCTTTTGGCGCTACCGCACCCCGCGAAGGGCGTGGTAAAGGGAGTTTTTCCAATTAAAGGACAATCGAAACGAGATTTATTTATTTAATTCAGAGTCGCCACTTGGGAGATTTATGGTGTCCCAAGTCACCGATTTGAATCCCGAATCGAGGAAAAAAGTTGACTCTATATTACAGTCTGCGTTCCAGAAATCCGGATAAGGAATTTTGTTAATCCGGGAGGAGGTGTTAGGCACTCCCGAATTCCGTGGTTCTAGCACGGTCGATCAATTGTTATATTAGGCTAAATTATCTGATTTTAATACATGTTAAACCTACGTGCGAATTTTAACTTTTAACCGCTTGTGATTATTACTATTTTTATAAGAATTGCGACGTCGTGAAAACGTACTTCGGACCACACCGTACCGGTACGCCTGTGGCCTTTAATACATTTCGACTTCGTCGAGACTTGGATCTGGGTCACATAAATGTGCACCCGAGTTTAGGAAAGTAAAGTTATTTAAGCAACGGACCTAAAGCAACTAACATGTTTATTATTTTGAGAAGGCCGTGAAATTCGCTAAAACGACCTGTCTCGAAAAATAATCATCTATTGAGGGCCCCGCGATTTGTGTGTTATTTGATGAGGCTCGTCTCATTTATTATTTAAAGGACTAATAAACCCCTTTTGATATTTATTATTTTTAAAAGAATTACAACATCGTGAAAATGCGTATCGAACCACGCCGTACCAGTACGCCCGTGGCTTTTAGCGCATTTCGACTTTGTTGAGATTTGGATTTTGGGTCACATAAATGTGCACCCATATTTGAGAAAGTAATATAATTATCATTCGCGCCTAAAGCTTCTACGCATTCATTAACTTTGGAAAAGACCGTGATATTTACTAAACGGTCTTTCCAAGTCTAAGTATTTACAAGCTATTATTGAGGGCCCCGCGATTTACTCATTTTTTATTGGGCGAGGCTCATCTCACTTGTTTTAAAGGATGTCCTAAAGTAGTCTATAATTTTCTATTTTTCTTTGTCTCTAGAAGTAAAAGAGTAAAACAAATCCGAATTAATTTACATGCTAGAGTCATTATAGCTAAATTCAAACGTAACTCGTTAATGCTAAAAATGGGCACGGGCAGAACAGTTTGGGGCCCCTTTTCTATTCTAGCGTTGGGCCTGCTGCATACTTTTCGCATTTTTTGTTTGACATTTAAGGAGCAATAATAAAATGAGGTCTAATGAAGACATGCTTTTATGAATGTATATACATAACTAGTTAATTGAAAGAGTTTAAATTATTAAGTAAATACCCTAAGGCCTTATACATATTTGGTTGCATGTTTATAAAGAATAAACTGAAATGCTTGAATGTTACCACTACATCATAGGCTCTTTAAACTGACAACTGAGGGAAAGAATTTACCCTCTAAGCTGTTACAGGTTCATGCTCAGTCAGACATCACAACCACTTTATGTGTTTCTAATAAATACTACTAACTGCATATATACAACTTAATATATAAAATTACAACTAACTAAATCCGAAACTTTAAGACTTCATTTCATTTATGCTTCAAGTTTCAGCTACAGGTGTACCAGTATAGCAATGTGTACCCGGGATTTCAACAGCCAATTGTAGAGAAAGGATCAGTAACAGCTTGACAATAAACAAGCATTAACACACAACAGAAACTAACAGCAACAGGAGGATTCAGAATAGCTTAGAAAACCAGTTTCGAAACTCGTATAGACCTCGATTATCAACCCAGAAATAAAGGAAGCAAACCCGAAAGAAACTTGCAACCAAAACAGTTTAGAATGAACCCAAACAAACAGACCCCTTTTACTATCACCAGCAAAACAACCCTTGAGACTCAACAATGTGCTCAACGAAACAGTAAAATCAGAACAGATTCCTTGAGATCGAACCAGTAAAATCTCTCAAGGAATATCAATAAAACAATATATTTTTCTCAGGTTTTTAGCTGTCTTCCCTTTTCTGAACTCTATCCCCTCTTTTCAAAATTCAGTCTAAAAAATCCTCCCCCCTCCTAATGCCAGCATCTATTCTTATATCCAACTAACAGCCTTCAGCCTATTTAAAATCTTTTAAAAACTGAACAGCACCCATCTTATTCCCTGTTTTCCCCGCTTAAAATTGTCTAAGTGTGGGTTCTACTAATTAAATACTGCTGAAGTGCAAAAACTCCTGGGATGCCCTGCTGTTCCCATTTTTAATTGTCTAAGTATGGGACACTAATTTAAGACTGCTAAGTGCAGAAAACTAATGGGATACCCTGCTGTACAGCAGGTTCCACTAGACTGCCTCATGTGCACTGCACCCTTTTTTTGAATTTTAACTGTCAGCTTCTGGTCTCTAACAGCTATATCCAATCAATCCCTAATTAACATTACAAACAGTTCAAGATTGTTGACCCAACAGTAGAACCAATCTAAGCTTATTGCCTCTTTGTTCCAACCAAGGCTATATAACTAATCGACAATGTTCGACTAATCGATTATAACTCGTATCACTGATAACGAATACTCGACCTATGAATTTAACGATTACAGCTTTAACGGGCAGATTTCAGGGGATCGAGAATCCGAATTAACTATTTGACGACCTTAAATGAATTAAACATACAAGGCAATCACAACAACTACAATTAATCAATGAACAGACAAGAAGAAGAAAAAAAATGAATTGACCAAATAAAAGGTCTGTTGAGATGGGCAGAAAATGCTAGAAAATTTTGCAAAAATAAACAAACCAGGCAAAGCATGTAAAGATATAAAAACTAAGTATATGGAATGAAAGAAAAGAAGCAGATACCTCAGAATGTCGAATGTCCCAGGTTCGAACTCGGGCTTGTCCATTTTGAGGACGAATAGACCTTAATCGAAGTGTTCTCAACCGAGAACACCTCGAATAAAGTCCATTGGACCCCTAAATTCCAGTCAATTTGGCCTAATTCGACCTTCCAAATTTTAGGGTTCTTGAGGGTGGGATTTGGGGTTCAACCAGTTCCGGTCAGATTCGAGGGGAACCAAGGTTGGTCGGGGTATGAGGGAGGTCAGGGGAGTGGCTGGTGTGAATTTGGGGTTGATTGGGATGATTTTGGATTTGGCTCGAATCTTCGATTGAAGATTCGAGAAGCTGGAGGTTGATTCGAGGTAAGGGGCTTGCGTATTTGGGTTCAGGGTGGTTAAGTGGTCCTAGGGTGTTAAGGTGGTGGTCACCGGCATCGTTGCCACCGGGTTTATGGCGAAGGGAAATGGCGGCAGCTAGGGTTTGGGGGCTGGGTTCCGTCTCTGAGATTTGAGAGAGACGATGTAGGGGAGAGGGGTCGTCTGGTAATGAGGTGTGTAACGGGGGTTTGGGGTATGGGATTTGGTATATCGAAAGGATTCAATTGATCTGAGCCGTTCGATCAAGCGAGATCGACGGTCTGGATCTCTCACTTAAGAGAAACAACATCGTTTGGTTATGTCGTGGGAATGGGTTGACCCGGGTCGAAATGGAACGGGTTGTGAGGGGAGCCTGGGATCGTTGGATCAATGGAGATGAACGGCTCCGATTAACATACCCGAAACGGCATCATTTCGATTTAACAGGGGTTGAACTGGACCGTTTGATCAGGTGAGATCAACGGTCGAGATGGAGGGCCTGGGGACGACGTTGTTTTGACGTCCCTGAGACCGGGTCTTTGTAGACTGGGCCAAATGTTGGTTTGGGCCTGGTTTCTTTGCATTTTTAGCCATTTTTCCAACTTTCTTAACTAACCACACTTAAATTAAACACACTCTACCTAAATTAAAAGAAATGAAATCACACACCTATTAATTAACACACAAACCATCAACACAAATTACACATTTAAATAAAATCCTAATGGCAAGGAACAAAACTGTGCATTTTTTTAATTTTCTTTTTTAACCATTTTATGATTAATAATTTTTTACGAACGCGCAATTAATTCCTACATGCCTGCAACACGTATTTTTTTGTATTTTTTGATTAATGTAACAAATAAACACACACACAGACCAAATGCTGACGCTAAGGAAAGACAACATGAAATCCACAAAATTGAGACTTTTTTATTTTACAATTTTTGGGAGTAATTGTCGTGAGGGCAAAAATCACGTGCTTACAGCTGCCCCTCTTTGCCCGGAAATATGAAGAGTTTTCGCGCAAAGATAAGTGAGCGGGTATGAGCGATTTTTGCCTGCTTGAGTACTCCGTGTGAAGCATTTTTTGAAAAAAACTTGACCGAGCCTTTTCTTCGAAAGGCCTCCTACATATCCTGGGCTAGACCGGAATCAGGTCAATGTAATTCGGGGAATTCTGGTAGCTGGGACTACCATGACTGCTGTGACCTTGCTGTTGCTGTTGTTGTCTACTGTTATTGCTTACTGAACTCCTTGTTACACCGTGCTAAACGAAAATAAGAAGCTAGACTAAATTACAGTATATGAATTGCAAACTCTTATCTATATCTTCAACTTGATCTTCCCATGTTCCTTGTCGTCTTGCTTGCTCTGGTGTTTCCTCCGCTGCTTCTTTTCTTCTGCCGTTGACCCTTCGGCCTATCTTGATTGCCGAACTCGAACTGCTGATTCCTTCGCTGTGAACTTCGAATTATTTTCCTTCGAAGTCTGAATCTGTCTTCTTCTGATCCTTGTTGCCTTCCTACTAATTTCTTGGACTTGGATTTCTGCTGGGGATTTT
>MU667607.1:19466-44635 GCA_026770625.1 Nicotiana glauca
AACATTTAAATCATCCAAACCTTGCATCAATCTTCAAGAATCAAAGAACCCAATCACAAGATCTTCATCTAAGAGGTAAGATTCTATGCCCTATGTTTTATTTTCGAGTTTGAAGTATAAGATGGGTTATTGAGGTATGATTCTTGGGTGTATTAGTATTGTGTATACATGCATGTACAACTTAGGTTTATTGGAAGATTGTTTAACATAGATAAGTAAAGATTTGGTAGGGGAATGAAGGAAAACCTTGAAAAAAGAGATTTGAGATTAAGATGCTCAACTAGTATTTGATAAAATGCTCAAATGAGTTAGAATTATGAATATCTTCCTAATTTGTGTTCAATTTTTCTATGTCCCAAAATAGATTGAAGTTGCTAGAATTTCTGAAATATCGTAGTAATTAAAGGAAAGCTCAAGAAAGGTATGTATGGCTAACTTTAACTCTTGTAGAATCCCCCTTGTTGTGATGAGCATACGGTATGTGTACCTTGCATGAAAATATGTGAATTGATTGCCTTAGTTGATTTCCATACCACCAAGTTATATATGATTGTGAGAAGTGATTTGATGTGCCTATCTTGTTATGTGCAAAATTTTTTAAAAGCTTGAGGATGTCGACATGGAAGTATGTGTTTACTTATGTGAACTATTTGTGAATTCTTGTGATTTATGTGCCTTGAACGTTGTTGGTTAAGTCTTATGATATGATGGTGCAAGTAAATGGAAACAAACCAAATATGGGTGTGTGATTGTGAAAGTGCTATGTGGTAAGAACTGAGAAACAAATAATGGAAGGAAATCGTAAATGACGCACTTGGAACAATTGTGGTACTAACATATTTTGCTTGTTGTGGGTAATTATCTTGGTGACTTAAATTGCATATGAGTTGTTGAATATTATGACGTGGTATTGATGGCTACAAAAATTCTTATGAATTGTTATGGTTGTTCTTTGAGAATTGTTGTTGTTGTTCTTGTGAATTGTTGTTGTTGTGTGTTGTTTGTCAATTGTGATTATTCGGTGGGATCGGGTTGCGCGCCCAACACGATGTAATAAGGTGTGGGTTGTGATGATAAGGGTTTCCAAGGTAATAAGGGTGGAAGTGATCGAAATCACTATCGAAATGAAAATATCAGAAATTTGTGAAAACATTGATGTGATGATGTTGAAGGGGAAAATGAGAGATTGTAAAACTTGTTTGTCTTTGATTGTTTCTTTAACGTGCATTTGATCATTGATTCTATTGATGTCTGTTACTTGTGTGTGTTATTTGATTTTACTTGGGGTGAAGTTTGTTTATATATACCAGTAAAATTCAAATGTACTGACGTCCCTTTTGCGGGGGGGCGCTACATTCGTGTTATGATTGTAGGTGGTTCTATAGCAGGTACTCCAGTCCACCGACAGTAGCACCTCCTCTACTTTCCATCAACTGTATTGGTGAGCCCCTTTCCTCTCGGGGCCCTATGTGGCTCATGCCTCCTTTCCTCCGGAGTTTATATTGGTATTTATGTAAGGTATAGCCGGAGCATTGTTTCCGGCATTTCCATATTATTCTTCAATTGTATTTAGAGGCTCCGTAGACAGGTTGTGGGTAGTGTCGGGCATGGGAATTTAAAAGGGAAATATTGATGTTTGGAAATGATGTATAAAACTTGTAATACCTTTATTATAGCGAATGAAGTTGCTAATGAAAATGAAATGGAAATCATTATTGATATGTTTATAGAATTTGGTTAATGGAGTCCATCTCCTATTTATTCATGAGTTAGTTTGGGTAGAATGAGACCTAACAGGCTTGCTCGGTCGGGTTTACTCGGTTGAACACCGGTCGCGCTCTTTGAATTTTGGGGCGTGACACCAAAGAGGCCCGAAACTCCCTCAATTCTTAATCTCCCCGGGCGCCTCAAGCCTCCGAGTCTTGCAGTTTTGAAGCAATAGTATTACGCTCCTTCTCATAACATGAAAGTTCACCATGAAACCAGATGATGACATGGTCACACATCTCTTTACACTACGGTACAATGAGAAAGTTAAGAAAGATGACGAATAATGCCCGGGAGCGAATAGAAATACGCAAGGAAAAATCATCACTTGCTGCAAGGACTTCTCCGCTACTTCGACGTTGCCAGAGACGTCGAGATCAGCTCCGTCGGTTATGCTATCAAGAATGTTGTCAATGAAGCCTCCCCCTCTAAAAGGAGTACCAACCGTGGCACCAATCATCCTTTTAGCGTCTCTCAACTCTCCTGATGAGACTGGGTAGTTCTCAATAAAGACATTTGGGTCGCCAATTTCTTCAAATAGTGACCCACGTTCTTGAAAGGCCCCAAACTCTGACGTATCAGGATCGATAGCTCTGCTAGCAGAAGCTACATCAAATCTAGCTGCACGATTCGAAGCCACATCAACGCCCTCTTTGAGGACCTCCAGCTCCTTAGCCCTTCTGGACCCAACTCTCCCAAACTTAGAAGCCTCCGACCGGGGGACCTGTAAATCTCTCTCGCTGGACCTTACTCTCCTCCTCAATGGACTACCATCATCGTCCTCCCCTCAACATCAGGGTTCAGCTCGGAGGTTAGAATAGCTGTTTCATTAGGGTGGCCAGTGGCTGCCCTGAGTTTCCTTTTCTTATTCGTATCGGGCCCCAAGGCCTCTGCTTTACCATTGGAGGGTTGCCTCGTCAGCATATTATCTCCAAGGCATACACCAGCACAATAAATGCAATACGCCATTGCTTAGAGCTCATAAGGGAATACAAAATATAGGGCACAAGCGCTAAATAAACCTCACCGTGATTCTTAACCATCCAACGCTTCTTGGCCATGATGGTCCAGGACCGGAGACGATACAGCAACCTTCTATCCAAATGATTGATCCATCCCGCCAAATCTAGGACCTCCTCGGGATGCCAAGCAACGGCTGGGGAAAGCACAAAGGGGTTATCGCGACAAACAAAAGGATAATTTAGAAAAGCCTAAAGGTAAATTCACTTACTTGGATCCTTCCATCACTCGGGAAAAGGCATCCTCCCGGCCGAGATGATATTCGAAGTTCTCACTCGAATAAATTTGCTCATCCATCCCTGGTCCTTCCCCTCGTCAACACTTGTGAAGAAAGATTTTTTGGACTAATGTCGAAGCTTGATTAAGCCTCGATACAGCTGAGGGCAGTACAATCTGATCAAATGGCTGAGGGTAAAAACCTCGCCTGTAACCCCTTTGGTAAACCTGAGCATCAACACGATCCTCCAAAAAGACAGATAGATCTGGTCGAGGGTCACTCAATATTGAGCGCAAAAGTTGAGGATAATCGAATTGATTTCCAAAGGAGGAGATTCGACAGATTTAGCAGGACCCAGGGTGAACGGGTAAGTCTATAAGTAAAGAAATCCATCCTTGAAGCCGGTAATGTTGTCATTGGGGTCTAGAATTTCTATATCCACTACCTTACTCCATCAACAATCCTCCTTCACTTTGTCAGCATCGGACATGATGCTAACATATCGAGAAATGTGCTCGTATCGACTCGGAGTGGACGAGGGAGTCTCGATATCGAAATCATTCGACGTATCAATATTGGGAAGGGTCCATTGCTCTAAAGAAGGAACCGATTTGTTTTCCCCTAAAATAATCGTGATGATGACACGGTGTCATTCTGTCGAGTGATCGTCCTAGAAGTCCTGGCCATGAAAAATGGTAAAACCTTTTCGTAAAGAGAGGGAAAGATGTAAAGGTATCAAATAGCAAAAATTCTGATTTACGAGCCTGAAGGAAGGGTGAAAATGAGGATCATCTAGTGATCGGAGCATTTATAGGAATATTTGGGGAAGCGGAAGAGACGAACCTACGGTAGTTTGTGGGTTTCTCGATTACCGCATTTGACTGCGACCCTGCACAGTTCCCTGGGATATGGCATTTAATGCTCTCAGACGGATGATGTCATAGTAATAATGGCCTCGAGATGGCAATTCAATATCGTTTCCTATCACTTCGTTCTAGGAAGCGCAGAGACTATTTGTGTGCGGTGAAATTGAGGGAATCCATTTCCTGCCATTAAGGTATATTTAGAATGTCATGACAGCACCTCAATGCTATGGGATCATGATCAGGCTCCCTATGTCGGGGATCATCTGCGGTCCTGCAGTGGCCCCAAGGTTAAGGGATCTATCCGCGACTCAGCAAAGGTTACAAAGGTGGGGGGACCCCCGAGGCAAGCAGCTAGAATCAATAGGCTTTGATGTCTTGTCTAGCCGTCCCATCCCTGTATCTTTACATTTAATGCACTATGTACTATACCGAGTTCCCTCGCCTATATAAGGGGAACCCATACCATTTTGTAGAGTACTGATGTTGATCCAACTCTCCGCAAGTGCAATAATCTCTCTCTCTCTCTTTCTCTCTATTCTTCTATCTCATTGGCCCGAAGTCGTCTTAATATTTTATTATTTTCTTATTTATTCTTCATTACTTTGCTCAATATTGGTAACATGGAGCCTTGCTTAGCCAAATTTTTGCCTGTTATCCCACTCCCGATCGCCTTCAGTAGCTCCAGCTCGGCTCAAACCTCGGCTCTGAGGTCTCCATCGACCATCTCTACCCCCGAGCAACAGGCCCCTTCGGTTAGATTACTACCCCATTTTAGCTCGCATTTTGTCATTATATTTCACGTCCTTACCATCAACTGCTTTAACAACTAGCTCGTGAATATATCACGTATTTTTAGAGTATCATTTATAAATTTAATTGTTGTTACCATTTTTATGGTAAACATATAAGAATATCGTCAATGAATACTATCACAAAGGAGTCTAGAAAAGGCTTAAAGACTCGATTCATAAGATCCATGAAAGTTGCCGGGGCATGTGTTAGCCCAAAAAACATCACTAGAAATTCAAAGTGCCCATACTGAGTCCTAAAAGCTGTTTTTGGAATATCATGCTCCTTTATCTTCAATTGATGATACCCGGACCGCAAGTCAATTTTTAAGAAACACGTTGCACCTTGTAATGTACCAAACAAGTCATCTATCCTTGGTAGAGGGTATATATTTTTGATTGTGACTTTGTTAAGTTGCCAGTAGTCAATACACATCCGTAGCGACCCATATTTCTTTCTTACAAACAAAACCAGTGCGCCCCACGGTGAAACACTCGGCCGGATAAAACCCTTTTCTAGCAAATCCTTCAATTGTTCCTTTAGCACTTTCAATTATGTCGGTGCCATTCTATAAGGTGGAATTGATATAGGTTGCGTGCCTGGAATCACATCGATTCCAAAGTCAATCTCCCTGTCTGGTGAAATCCCAGAGAGCTCATCTGGAAAGACATCCAGAAATTCATTCACAACTGGTACGGACTCAAGGCTGGGTAAATTGGCACTGGTGTCCATTACACGGACTAAATGATAGATACACTCCTTCTTGATCATCTTTGCGGCCATAAGGTAAGAAATAAACCAACCTTTAGGCACTACATTATCTCCCTTCCATTCAACAACGGGCTCATTAGGAAATTCAAGCCTCATAGTTCTAGTCCGACAATCAAGCTTGTCAAAACATGAATAAAGCCAATCCATTCCCATTATTACATCAAAATCAACCATCCCTAATTCAACAAGATCGGAATGGTATCCCTACCACGCACCGTGACAACATAACTTCTATAAACTCTAGCAGCCGAAATTGACTCACCAACTGGAGTATGCACCAAAAATAGCTCATGAAGCTGATCTGGTTCTATCCCGAATTCCATAGCAAAAAAAGGGGTAACATATGACAAGGTGGAACCGGGGTCAAGAAGTGCATACACATCATGAGATTGGACAGTCAGAATACTTGTAACAACATTTAGAGAAGCCCCTGCAGTCTGGCGACCACTCATGGGATAGAACCAGTTGGGTCCTCCCGAACTCTGCGCACTACCCCTAGTTTCACCTCGCCCCGCTAGTGCTGGGGTTTCTCGAGCTAGAGAGGGGGCTGAAGGTGTAGTAACTGTTGGACTGGATGACTATGTTATGCCCTTACCCGCTCCCTGGCAGGATGTATGACAATGCCTCTAAATGTGGCCTCTCATCCCGAATCCATAGTATACGGGTAACTCCAAGTAGCAAATCCCTGAGTGCATCTTCCCATACTTGGGGCACTGGGACCTCTGCTGCTGGGATCTCTCTCCTGACTGACCCCACTGATGGGATCCTCTGTTGCATTGACTGGGCCTGAAATGACTCCACTGCTACTGCTAGCTAGGCCCTTATGGTGGTGTACTGGCTGAAGACTGTGCAACATACTGGGATGGCCCTGATGTCCCTCCACCAAAAGCTGATCTTCCCCTACCTAGTGACTCACCCATATTGCTTGTAGACCGAGTCTTTCTGTTACCCTCTCTCTCATTTCTATTCTTCAATTTACAGGTTCTTTGTGGCCTAAGCAAATGACACCGTCTTCCCATAATTCATGTCAGAATTTAATGAAGATGTACAAGCCTCATTAATAATTAAAGGATTAGGGCCCTGAACAAACCGGTGCACCCTAGCCTCCATTGTGGTAAACATGTGCATGGCGTATTTGGATAGGTGAGAAAACTCCATATGGAACTCCCACACACTTCTGCTACCTTGCTTCACATTTTCGAACTCTGTTGCACGGGCTACCCTTGTCTCAGCAGGCAGGAAGTGATCTATAAAGGCATTAGCAAACTCTCTCCACCTCGTCGAAGGACTCCCCTCCTCGCGAGAATCTTCCCATAACTTAAACCATGCATAGGCCACCCCTTTCAGAAGGTAGGCATCTAACTCTACATCCTTCTGTCTTAGTTGCACGCATAACCCTTAAGGTCTTGTGCATATCATCAATAAAATCCTGAGGGTCTTCTTCTGGTTTTGCACCCGTAAACACTGGAGAGTCTAACTAAAGAAATCTATTCACCCTAGAACTGGTAGAATCCCCTTGCTCGCTAGATAAACTGGGTGCAACGTTTGACCTCTGGGCCTGAGAGCCACTAGCTGAGTCAACATCTAGATAGCTCCCCTAAGATCCCTATCAGAAATACCAGAACCGGAAGCTAGGGCTGGAGGTGGAATAGGAGTATTAATGGGAGGGATAGTAGTAACCCCCGCAGGTGTAGGAACTGAGGTAGTATGCTCTGGCATAGGAGAACCAAGCAGAGTGATAGCAGGGCGACTACCCTTACCTGCAGTATCAAGCAGTGATTCATCAGCCACTCCTGAGGTGGCATTGGCTTCTTGGCCAATTCTCACTTTCTTCTTAGGTGCTATTTACAGAAAGATAGAACAATGCACTAGTTAGAGGGGAAATAGTTTCGTAACAGGCCTTGTCGCACGATCCAAAATATCAGAAAAGGGTGTTATTCCTAAATTCCCAAGTAGCCTCCAACTTATAGATGTGGTCGACTACACACCGATAAGAAGGACTCTACTAGACACGGCTCTGAGACCTATTAGGACACTTTAAAACCTTAGGTTATGATACCAAGTTTGTCATGCCCCAACCTCGGGAGGCATGACCGGTGCTCAATCGAGTGAGCCCAACTGAGCAAGCCTTATTAATAGTTTTCTATCCAACTCAATACGGTTAAGGAAATCATGTTTTCGTCTATTTAGACAATAGAAAAATCGAACATTCACATTGTTAATCCATTTTCATGTCACAAACCTTCTACCATGGTTAATTTTTTTCAAGATTTCATGCTGTTATAGTTTAGAAGAACTAGAGTATAGAGTTACAACATAGTTCATTTACCCATCCAACACCCGTACATAATCCACACTAACGTCTACGGAGCTTCTAAGGATACAAAAGACAAGGATGATAATGACGGCAACAAGGCCCCGGCTATACCTCAAAAGTGGATACCTATAACAAAAGATGTACAACATAACCCCTTAAAGGAGAAAGGGGCTCATCAAGACTTTGAGAGGAGGATGCTCTACTATGCGCGATCGGCACTATCCGCTATGGAGCCACCTACATTCATTTAAAAATGTAGCGCCCCCGGCAAAAGGGATGTTAGTACCATGTACTAGTATGTATAACTAAACACCATCTTGTTAGAAAGAAGAATCATACAAGAGTAAAAGGAAATCATAAGGACTACAAAGCTTCAAATAAGCACCACATCAACAATATAAGAGGTTCACATAGTTTCCGAAATTTTAGATTTGGGCATTCCATATTGTTGCATCATCATCCACAATACCACTGCTACCTTGAGCGGAGTCCAATCACGGCCTGATCGGCTAAGCCGTCTTACCAAGATATTACCCTTATCTCATTCTCACTTTCCAGTTTCAATTATCAACACATTACCACCATGTGTGTATAATATGGTGTCCGATAATGGCCCGATCGACTAAGCCGTCTCACCAAGACGTTACCCTTTTCCATTAATCAATTCACTTCAATCTTTGGTTTCACATGTATTAGTTCATCGGCACTTGGGGCCACAATTACCACATTCCATAACTCACGTTTCACATTATTCCCATTTTCAACATTAACCTTTCCATTTAAAATCGTAGGCAAATACAGAAGCGATTTAAGTTATAAGCATAGAGAGGAATTCATCTAGTTCGGCATATTAATCACAATGTAACCTTGACTTGATATTTAGGCATTTAGAACATAGCTCATATTCTCCACACATCCTCAGTTTACAAAGAATAACACATTAAACACATGGAGAAGCACCAAAAACATACATTTTCACATCAACTCATTTGACATAATAAGTACTACATCAATCAAATTTCGGACTTACAACATTTACACGGGCACCATGGAGGCTCAATTTCTAAGAGGAGGGGGTTTTAGCCATACATACCTCAATAGAGCTTTTCTTAAATCTTTATAAAAAATTTACGAATTTCCTAGCAACTTCGATCTATTTTATGAAAATTACAAGTTGAACTAAGAATTAGAGACATGAATAAGATTCTAGCTCATTTAAGTAGTTTATCAAGCACTAAGTGTGCACAGTGATTTTAGGACCCTTCTGTGAGTGTTTTTCATAACCTTATACCCCAATTGCTACCTTTTTCTTTCTCATAATTTCCCCATACCCGGTTATCTCTCATGCATGCAAGAAAATCCATTTTTATACCCAGGAACCCATAAACTAATTACTCATTCTAGTGTGAATTTTGAAACTAGAGATTAGGGCTCAAGTTTCTTACCTCTTGGGTGAAAGCCTAGCAAATTTTGTTTGAAGATCTTCAAAGATTTGGCAAGGTTTGAGAGTTAGTCTCTCCCTCTAAGAGCTCACTTTATCTCTCAATTTGCCGTAAAAATAACATAAAAGAGGTCTAATGGTTGGTTTTTAATGGGATGGGGTCGAGTTTTAAAAGTTAGAAAATAGGGGCCCCAACACGATTTGCGATCGCATAATGGACATGCGGCCTACAAAATGGACCGCAAAAATGGACCCAAAACCAGAACAAACTATCTGGGTATGCGACAAAAATGCAATTCGCATAACTGTTCTGCGGTCGCATAATGCACCGCAGAACTACCTCTTACAAAAATTCCAAGGGAATTATGGGATGACTATGTGGCCCGCATATTGATTATGCGATCGCATCATTGGCCGCATAGTTGGCCTCAAAATTAACCATCAAACTAACTTACTATGCGGTCCACATAGCTATATGCGATCGCAAAAATGTACTTTTCTGGAAAATATTGTTCCTTAAATTTTTAATGCATAGATCAATACATAGGCCAAACCATGGTGAATGAGCTCGCGAGGAAGAATTTTACAAATCTCTAACACATATGCCTAACTTGGCACTATGAGCTTTCGGGTTTTTAGTAGAAGGGGCCTTACAATAACCTTTGCGAACATGAATGATAAAGCAAAGGAAAAAACTCTCAAAAGCCAAAAAGGGTATAAAGCCTTATATATGTTAAAACTATTGTTCTACAAAAGCCATATCGGCCAAATACAAAGGACCAAGGGCTACTCTCACTTCGAGTTCAAAATACCACTCTTACTCGACTACTGAGCTTAAGGGCTACTTCAACTTGAGTTCCAATAAATTCTCACTCGGGGACTATTTTTCGAGCCTAAGGGCCACCTGATTTTGAGTTTGGGATAATATTCTCATGCGAACATCAAACTCAAATATTACCTTATTTCGGGTCCAGGTAAATGATCTCACTCGGCTCCGATTTATCAAAAACTTCCTCAAGACAAGTTTGAATGTTCGATCTGGGACCGTCGAATACAACTATATAACTTTGTATTATGATACTTTTACACTTGCATAAAATTACTAAAGGACAAGGGATTCGGGAGCTATGGAAAGGAAAAAAATTTTAGATATCAAAGTTTTTAACAAAGGCCACATGGACCGGTCAAAAAATTCTTTACAAAGGATGTTCAACCTCAAAGTAAATGCAAAAATTACTAAGCATGGTCCTTATCAGAGAAAGTTTCTTTGCCCTTGGAATCTTCTCCACCAGATCCGCTCACATCCTCGAAATCCTCATCGAAAAATGCTAGCATCCAAGCCTTTGCTTCCTCAGCCTTGGCGATCTCGAGTTCAGCAGATATATCGAAAAATTAAGCAAGGACCCCCCTTGAGAGCCTCCCTTCGAGCCTTCCACTTTGAATGATTCACCATGACCTTGTCCTGCTCCAGGGTAGCTTTGGCATCGACCTTTTATTGGGCCTCAGCAGCCTGGGCCTAGTATTGGTCGTGGCCGCTTCAGATCTAGCAACCTCAAGCTCTTTGGCCAGATTGGCTAAGTTGGACTCAAGCTCCTCCATTTTCTTAGCCCGAGCCGAGGAATCCTCTCTTGTAGACCGAAGCTGAGACTCGGCTGAATACAACTCTTCTTGGCGGCCTCCTTTTGTGCAGCCAGAAGGCCCTTAAACTTTTCATCTTTGGCTCGTACATCATCTATTTGCCCTAGGAGGCCCTTGATCGATTTGAGCCTCTATCGAACCTGCAAAATTAGATCATTAGTTTTTATATCTGACTCGTCCACACGACAATGAAAGGATCGTAATACCTTCTCATCCATCTCAGCATGTTCATCTTGAGCTGCCACCAAGTCTACCTGAAGCTTCTCACGAAGAAGCTTATAAGTATCGCATTTCTCATTGAGGCCCTGGACCTCAGCCTAGCATTCCTCTCATGTTCGAAGAAAGTTCTTATGATGCAACACCAAAGCCTACAAGAAAGAAGAAGATGTTAGAAATATCTACAATTCAAAGTGACAAAAAGATAGTGCAATGGCCCTCGAACTTACCCGATTCAGAGCATGTTGGGCCTCGTCGAACAAGCAACATGTTGGTCCAAGAACTGGTGAAGTTTTGAAGAATGACAAATGAACTCAGTCATGGACCAGGTCCATCATGTGAAGCACAGTCATGATCAACCTACACATGTGAGATGCACGTAAAGGAGATAAGTCTCATTGATCAAGCAGCAATATCTCCCAACCTGATCGAAAAGGTTGCATATTGGATAAGGGGAGAGAGTCTCCTTATGTGAAGAGAACACAGGCCGGATAAAAGATAGTGTTGGAGTTTGTGATGTTCAAGGACTCAACTTCGATGGAAGATCAGCAATTGAGTCCCAATCAAACTCTAATTACTAACCCATTAAATAACAGTGATTGTCCTCTTTTACAGGTATTGCACAAACGCAAAAGTTAAACTAAATTGAGAACAAAAGAGAAAGGTGATTATGCAAGAAATTTATGTGAGATTTGAGTGTACACTCATAAAGCTACTTGAACGAGATAGAAGAAGCAATTCCATTATGTCTTTCTTCTATTCCAGTTCAATTTTAGTAGGTGATTTAATATTGTACCTTTTAGCTTTCATAGAAGCAATTGTATTAGGTACCTAGAGTATTCAAGTTAGAGTGAACTTGAAGTTGTCGTAGCAGTTGAGGCTGTGTGCCACAAGGGGATTAGAGTTAATCCTAAGGTTTACAAAGAGTTTTGTAAATGCATTTTTGGCTCAGTGATTTTAGTGGAAGTTTGGGAAAATCCTACTGAGTAGTAGGTCGTGGTTTTTCACCTTTTGAGCCAGGTGTTTTCCTCGTAAAAATCTTTGTGTTCTTTATTTTATGTACTTATTATTCCGAAAACAGTAAAGTTAGTACACCTAGAAGAACCAGGTTCTTCTAGAGCAAAAAATTGAGTACCACACAAATCATCCCCCTCTTGTATGGTATTGACGTATAAAAAATCAATTGGTATTAGAGCGGGTTATCATTGAACAGGCTAACACCTTAGGAAAAGATCAACATGAGTGCACCACCTGGGAACTGGGAAGGGAAATCCACTGCTAGGCCTCCACTTTTCAATGGTTAGTACTATTCTTGGTGGAAGAACAGGATGAGGGATCACATTATAGGAGAATACTATAAACTCTGGGACATAGTCATTGATGGGTACCTAGCAACTACAAAGAAGAATACTAAAGGAGTTGATGTGCCAAAGACAAGAGCTGACAGCACTTGAAGACATGAAGAAGTTGGATAAGAATGCCAAGGCCAAGAAATGGCTTGTCTGTGGACTAGGTCCAGATGAGTACAGTAGAATTCAAAGTTGTAACACTGCTAAGGAAATTTGGGACACTTTGCAAGTGGCTCATGAAGGAACACCTCAAGTAAAGAGGTCCAGAGGAACACTATTGTATTCTCAATATGAGAATTTCACCATGAAGGAAGGAGAAACCATTCAAGAGTTGTATACAAGGTTCACCACACTGACAAATGAACTTAAGCCTCTTGGAAGAATCATTCTTGAAGAAGAAAAAGTTGAGAAGATTTTGACAAGGGTTCTGCCAGTCTCTTGGGAAAGCAAAATCACTGTTATTCAGGAATCAAAAAAAATTGCTACCCTCAAGCTGGATGAACTAATTGGAAACCTTACTTCTTATGAACTGAGAAGGCAAACCATGAAAATGGACGCACCCAAGAAAGAAAGAAGTCTAGCTCTTAGAATAGCTGAAGGTTTAGATCTGGAGGATGATGAAGTGGCCATGATCACAAGAGATTTCAAAAAGTACCTGATGAGAGGAAAGGGTTCTTCAAGAGGTACAAACTTCAATAAACCAAAGGCTCTTGAGAAACAAACCAATGAGGGGTGTTACAAGTATGGGGAAACTGATCACCATATCAAAAAATGCCCCCAATGGGAAATTTAATGGAAGAAGGAAAGAGTTGAACGAAGGAACAGGAAGAAGGAACAGGTTCAACAAAAGGAAACAAAGGATCAACAAAGGTTATGGTTGCTGCCTGGGGAGAAACATCAGATGAGGACTCAGAAGATGATGCTGGAGATGAACAAGCACTTATGGCCATCGGAGAATCAGATGATGAACAAGAGGTAAGTATTCTTCATCTCAAAGACAAGATTAAATTCTTGTCTAAAGAAAGGTTGTCTGAGCTACTACTAGACTTCATTGATGAGTCTAAGATAACAAACAATGAGAAGGAAGAACTGTCTAGGGAATGTGTGATCCTAAAAGCCAAGTGCAAAAATCTAGAGTTTAGGGCTGATGAGAGTGAAAGTAAAAATATTGAGTTGAAGAACCAGGTTCTTGAACTTGACACTAGTGTCTTAGAACTTAGGTCTGAGAACTTAAAATTTAAATTAGGAACAGGAAAGAAGAAAGTTGATCACAGACATCTCACACTAGAAGAAAACTTAGGAAAAATGAAGGATGAGGAGATAAGAGTATGAAAAGAAGATATAGGGAAGGTAAAACATGAACTAGACAGAACTTGCAAATGGAACAAGGCTTCTGATGCACTCTTCTGGCTACAAGAATATCACAGTAGCAACAAAAAGAGGACTTGGTTATGGGACTCAAGCACCTAAGTGGGATCCTAAAAGCAAGTACCTCACTCTTCCTCAGAACAAAATCTGCACACACTGTGGCAAGACTGGCCATTACAAAAATAAATGTAATGCAAAAGAAAAGTCCAGTCAAAAGAACAAAGCTTTTGTTCAAGAAAAAAATAGGCTGCCTGGGTGGGCTAGAAGGAATCTTATTTATCCCTTTGCCTGTGGAAAGGGAACCCATCCTAAGAATAACCCTTGATTTCTTTTTGTAGGTCCAAGTGAAGGGAAGTAGCCAAATATGATACATGGATAGTGGTTGCTCAAAACATATGACTGGGAGCAAGAACCAGTTCCTTTCACTTGAGGACTTAAAGGGAAGTAATGTCTCCTTTGGAAATGGGAAGAAAGGTGATATTATTGGGGTTGGAAAGGTAGGTAAGGCAGACTCTCGCTCCATTGAGAATTTCTACTTGATAGATGGCTTGAAATATAGCCTGATCAGTGTGTCACAACTGTGTGACAGAGGTAACCTTGTAGCATTCACCTCTACTAAATGCTTTGTGATTAACCTTACCACTAACAAAATTGTTTTGCAGGGAAAAAGAGTTAACAATATTTACATTGTAGATTTGTCTGCACTCTCAGAAAATGAACTAACCTACCTAAGTGTGCTAGATAATGATCCCCTCCTGTGGCACAAAAGACTTGGTCATGCCAGTCTGAATCAGCTAAACAAATTAGTCTCTAAGGATTTGGTGATAGGGTTACCTAAAATCAAGTTCAAGGAAGACAAAGTTTGTGAGGCCTGTGCAAGGGGGAAGCAGGTAAGATCATCCTTCAAAACCAAGAAAATGGTAAGCACAACCAAGTCGTTGGAACTGGTCCATATGGATCTCTCTGGTCTAATTAGAACCATGAGCAGAGGTGGAAAGAAATATGTAATGGTACTTGTTGATGATTATTCTAGATTTACCTGGGTTCTATTTCTAACATCTAATGATGAAGCATTTGACATGCTTACTGCCTTTGTTAGAAAAACTCATAAACAATTAGGAAATCAACTTGCATCCATTAGGTCTGATCATGAAACTCAATTTGAAAATGCTAAGTTTGCTGAATTCTGTGATGAAAATGGTATAGATCTTAACTTCTCTGCCCCTAGGACTCCTCAACAAAATGGAGTCATTGAAAGAAATAACATGACTCTTGAAGACATGGCTAGGACTATGCTTCTTTCTAGTAAGCTGCCCCATAGCTTTTGGGCGGAGGTTGTAAACACTGCATGTTATATTATTAATAGATACATGACTAGACCTCTTGTAGAGAAGACTCCCTATGAGTTACTTAAATGGATAAAACCAAATATATCACATCTTAGGGCATTTGGATGTAAGTGCTTTGTGCACAATAATGGAAAAGACTCCTTAGGTAAGTTTGATCCCAGGAGTGATGAGGGAGTATTCTTGGGATATTCTTCACATAGCAAAGCATATAAAGTGTTAAATAAAAGAAATTTGTGTGTAGAAGAAAGTGTACATATAGTATTTAATGAAACTAACATTCTTTCTGAGAGATAGGAACATGAAGATAAAGCCATTGGATTGGTAAAGGATTTGATTGAAGCCTCAGCACAATCAAAGTGGCACTGAAAGAAGGAACATATGATGGAACAGGTTCTTCCATCTAGGGCAACCTGACATGGGGAACTTATCAAAGAGGAATTGAAATAAATACCCTAAAAGAACTTGTTCATAACCATATTCCTCAGATACAGAACATGGGAAAAGCATCTAGTAGGAACCAGTTGGTTGTGAAACCTCACAAGTATCAAAGTTCTCATCATATTAAGAACATTATTACTGATCCAACATCTGGAGTCAAAACTAGATCACAACTAAAGAATCTGTGTGATTTTGATGCCTTTTTATCTCTTATTGAACCTAAAAATGTTATTGAGGCTTTGCAGATGCAGATTGGGTCAATGCAATGCAAGATGAACTTAATCAGTTTGAGAGAAGTCAAGTTTGGCATCTAGTTCCAAGACCCAAGGATAGATCAGTTATTGGTACAAAATGGGTCTTTAGAAACAAACTTGATGAAGATGGAACTGTTACAAGAAATAAGGCAAGATTGGTGGTCCAAGGTTACATCCAAGAGGAAGGCATAGATTATGATGAGACTTTTGCTCTAGTTGCATGACTAGAGGCAATAAGACTCCTCATAGCCTTTGTAGCACACATGAAATTTACTCTTCATCAGATGGATGTCAAAAGTGCCTTCCTAAATGGCTACCTCAAAGAAAAAGTGTCTCTGAAAAAACCTCCAGGGCTTGAGACCAAGGAATGTCCTAAGCATGTGTACAAGCTAGACAAGGATTTCTATGGACTCAAGCAGGCCCCAAGAGCATTGTATGAATGACTGTCCAAATTCCTGCTTGAACATGGCTACAAAAGAGGTAAAATTGATAGTACCTTATTATTAAGGGAAAAAGGTAAGGATCTCCTTGTGCTACAAATATATGTCGATGACATAATCTTTGGGGCCACCACTGATAAGCTAAGTAATGACTTTGCAAAACTAATGGGGAGTGAGTTTGAAATGAGCATGATGGGTGAACTTAACTTCTTCTTAGGCTTACAGATCAAACAAAGTCCAAATGGAACCATGATCCATCAGTAGAAGTATGCAAAGGAGCTAATCAAAAAGTTTAAAATGGAAGAATCTAAATAAATAGACACACCTATTTCAACTGCCACTAAATTAGATGTTGATGAACCTGGTTCATTAGTTGATCAAAAGTTGTATAGTTGTATGATTGGTTCACTCTTGTATCTTACTGCTAGCAGACCTGATATTGTTTTCAGTGTAGGGCTTTGTGCTCGCTTTCAGGCTAATCCTAAAGACTCTCACCTGACTTCTATTAAGAGGATACTAAGATATTTGAAAAGCACCACTGATCTGTGTCTTTGGTATCCCAAAGGTAGGAATTTCAATCTAGTAGGATATGATGATGCTGATTATTCAGGTTTTCTAGTCGATAGGAAGAGCACCTCAGGTATGGCACACTTCCTTGGTTCATGTCTTATGTCATGGGATACAAAAAGAAAAATTTAGTGGCCTTGTCTACTGCTGAAGCTGAGTATGTTGATGATGCTTCTTGTTGTGCTCAATTGCTATGGATCAAACAACAACTGATAGATTTTGGTATTGAAGTTAGTTGCATTCCTATATTCTGTGATAACACTAGTGCTATAAGTATGACAAAGAACCATGTTCATCATAAGATGACTAAGCACATAGATGTTAGGCACCACTTCTTAAGAGATAACTATGAGAAAGGATTGATTTCCATAGAATTCTGTGCTACTGATAAGCAAATTGCTGACATCTTCACTAAAGCACTGAGTAGGGAAAACTTTAAGATGATCAAGTTGGAATTAGGGGTGATTAGGATCACCTAATAGGTCCAGCTCAGAACGCACAAAAAAATTGGAAAAATGAAATAAAAAATGGCTAGAAATTCTAACCTCGTGTAAATATCTGGATTAATTCTTACTCCGCTTCATACTTTAGTTAGTATACTCCTGTGATATGTGTTTATATGACTCACTGATCTCTTACAAAATTTTCTCTATTATAGCATTTGAGGCATGTTCAAGAGAATTCTCAATGAAGAACCTGGTTCATATGAAAGCTCAGGTATGTTTTCTATACTTTTCACAATTAGAAATATTAATAATTCAATCATGAGCAGAAGTCCTATACTTGTAAAATTCCTAGAAAATTCTATCTGTTGAGCATTGAACCAGTTTCGTCCATCTAGAACTCTAAAACTGTGATTTTTGCCTAATATCTAGGGACGCCAAATAATCATTAAAATCCTAGAATTTCATTTTGATTAGACTTCTATTTGACCCCTGAAAAAGTTGTCGTTACTTAATTAATGTTTAACTCTCTTTAAATACACACCACATCTCCAGCCTTCTTCATTATTCTAAAACCGTCACAAATTCGTCTTCAATTCCAATTGCCCTCTTCTCAAAAATTCCCAAATTCTCTCAAGAAACGAACAATCATGTCTAACCCACAAGATCATCCTGACACTCCTCCACCACCATCTCCCACAAATTCATCCTTATCTATTCCACCCACTGTATCTCCAAATCCTAGGTTTTGAAGGCAGAAAATGCTTGCTCGAAAAACTATAGCATCTGGGGCTATGAGAAAGGTTTTTAATGAAAGGTTGAAAGCTAGCCAAGTGAAAAAAAACCCAGCTCAAAATTCTGACTCTAGTTCTGAGTCCAAATCCTTTCAATCTGCGAGTGAAGGTGAAGGACATGGGTCTTCTAACACTGAGAAGACTCAAGAAACCCCTACTAGGGTAAGTTCATATGTGGTTGAAAACTTAGAAACTAGGTTTGTTCTGGTTGGACCCATTAGGAATGTTAAATTAGTTGAGTCGAGTAGGAGTGGACGTAAAAAGAAAGGAAAAGAGAGAGAGGGTGCAAGTGGTGAAGAGAGGGGAAATGTTCTTGCTATATGTGGGGTTGCACAAGAGAGGATAGAAGAGAGCTGAGGGGTTGGTTCATCTAAGCAAACAAACAGATGAACCTGTTTCATCTACTAAGGAAACCTACTGAAAAAGTTTGGAGCAAGTTATGACCCAGAGAAACGCAAAGCTACCACACCAAAATCCCCAAATGTTCCCAAGCCATCCAACAAAAGAAAAGCCTCATACCCAACACCTACTGCCTCTTCAGTGCCTGGGGGTACAATCACAAGAAGCGGGGTAAAACAAAGTGAAGCTGATCTACAAAAGGCCTTAGAAAAGAAAAAGAAACCTAGTTTCCCTCTCTCTCTTTGCCCAGACAAGAGAGAAGGCACACTATAAACTACATGGAACTGGTTCTTATGGAGTGCCTTGAGAGAGGAAAGAAAATCAACTGGCCTGCCCTCATTGTCAAATTGCTAGATAGGGTCATAAATGGCTCTGAGGCTCATACTACTCCTTATGGCTTCATACTGACCACAATTCTGGACAGGTTTAATGTGCCTTTGAAGAAATGGGAAATGGCCTCAAGCAAGGAACATTTTGGCATCAAAACTCTTCTGGCCTATGAATATCCAGTCAATGCCATCCCAGTTGAACCCGGTTCATCTCTGAAGACACCCATCAACAGCAAAGTTAGAGCTTTGGTTCAGGAATGTGGAGCTAAGGATGCTAAAATTTCTAGGCTCAAGGCTCGTGTGGTTGAATTGGAAACTGGGAGGGATGGACTTAGAACTGAGCTTTCCAAATAAAAGGAGAAGAATGATGGAATTCTTCAGAATATGTTGAATCTTCTACAAACTCAACCCCCCAGTTCCTCCAAGCCTTAGGACTCCTAACACTTGTCTCTTGAACTTGTCCAGTGACCTCAGTGACCCAGATTAGGGATTTTTCTTTTTTTTTTTGCTCATGGTTTGTATGTTTTTCTTTATTTTTGCGGATTGTTAATGGAAACATATCACTATCAATGACAACTGCTGTTTTCTCTTGTTCAATGATTATCCTCCAAGCCTTAGGACTCCTAGCACTTGTCTCCTGAACTTGTCCAGTGACCTCAGTGACCCAGATTAGGGATTTTTCTTTTTTTTTTTTGCTCATGGTTTGTATGTTTTTCTTTATTTTTGCGGATTGTTAATGGAAACATATCACTATCAATGACAACTGTTGTTTTCTCTTGTTCAATGATTATTCTGATATTGATAGTTTAAATATGTTTGTTGATTACTGATGATTGCACCATGATTGCACTTGCAGTTGCCCCAGTGGCCATGAGTACTTATTAAATCCGGTCTTCACATTTCGTATGCAACTTTTCGATGATTCCAAAAGGGGGAAGATATTGTGTTTTACACATTATTCTAAACTAAGTGATATTTATAACCTAATTAACCTGGTCCTTGATGATAAGTGAATTTTCTAAGTCTAGTGTTGATGATTAAGCTGAGTTTTTACAGGTCTCTTGATCAGTAAAAAAACATAGAGTTTGTCATGATCAAAAGGGGGAATTTGTTGGCCCAAGAACTGGTGAAGTTTTGAAGAATGACAAATGAAATTTTCTAAGTGTTGATGGTTAAGTTGAGTTCTTACAGGTCTCTTGATCAGTAAAAAGCACAGAGTTTGTCATCATCAAAAAGGGGGAATTTGTTGGCCCAAGAACTGGTGAAGTTTTGAAGAATGACAAATGAACTCAGTCATGGACCAGGTCCATCATGTGAAGCACAGTCATGATCAACTTACACATGTGAGATGCACGTGAAAGAAATAAGTCCCATTGATCAAGCATCAATATCTCCTGATCTGATCGAAAAGGTTGCATATTGGATAAGGGGAGAGAGTCTCCTTATGTGAATAGAACACAATCCGGATAAAAGATAGTGTTGGAGTTTGTGATGTTCAAGGACTCAACTTCGATGGAAGATCAGCAATTGAGTCCCAATCAAACTCTAATTACTAACCCATTAAATAACAATGATTGTCCTCTTTTACAGGTATTGCACAAATGCAGAAGTCAAACTAAATTGAGAACAAAAGAGCAAGGCAATTTTGCAAGCAATTTATATGAGATTTGAGTGTGCACTCCTGAAGCTACTTGAACGAGATAGATGAACCAATTCCGTTGTGTCTTTCTTTTATTCTAGTTCAATTGTAGTAGGTGATTTAACATTGTACCTTTCAGCTTTCATAGAAGCAATTGTATTAGGTACCTAGAGTATTCAAGTTAGAGTTAACTTGAATTTGTCGCAGCAGTTGAGGTTGTGTGCCACAACAGGTTTAGAGTTAATCCTTAGGTTTACAAAGAGTTTGGTAAATGTAGTTTTGGCTTAGTGATTTTAGTGGAAGTTTGGGAAAATCCTACTGAGCAGTAGGTCGTGGTTTTTTCACCTTTTGAGCCAGGTGTTTTCCACGTAAAAATCTATGTGTTCTTTATTTTATGTACTTATTATTCTGGAAACAGTAGAGTTAGTACACCTAGAAGAACCAGGTTCTTCTAGAGTAAAAAATTTGATACCACACAAATTACTCCCCCCCCCCTTCTTGTGTGGTATTGACGTATAAAACTTTACAACCAACTTCCATCGTAGCCATATTGGTTTGGTCCTCTTAAATGACCAAGTATTGAATATTGCTAGACATCCCTACGGGAGCAGAGAAAACTTGAGCGTCCTTCGGGATCAAGATGATAAGTGGCCACTTACACTCGGGATCAACGCTGGGAGACAGGATCTGGTTGGTCAATTTAAAGCTCGAGGAGGCCTCGCTCGAGCTCTTCCACGGTACATCCAAGTCAAAGCTCGAGGAGGCCTCGCTCGAGCTCTTCCACGGTACATCCAAGTCACCCAGACCAGTAACATCTTCCACTTCAGGAAAATAGCCACCGAAAAGGTCTTCTGCTTCATGAACCTCTTCGTCGTGACGAATCTCTATCTCCTGAGCATCCTTGATCGACTTATCAGAGAACGAAGGCAACAAGGATGCATCTTTAATTGCAATTATCCCAAGTGAATCTTTTGGGGATCTGTCTTCGTCACGGGAAGCATTGAGCATGATTTCTACACCAGCCTCGATTTCTTCATCGGTAGCCTTCATACCTAGAGGTGAGGCGCCTTTCGCTTTTTCTGACTCGGGAGCTTCATCAAGATAAAGAAAAGAAGTTTCAGATCCCGTCGACCCAACAGTCCTTTGAGTTTCAGTGTCAGTTCGCGCACAAGTCACCAGCCCGGAGTCCTCTTCTTCTTCTTCCTCTTCAGACTCGTCCCTCAGCTGTTTAACTAACTCTATGGTTAAGCGAATGAGAACCTTTGGGTTTACTCCTTACTCCTTGACTGACTCCTTGCTGGTTTTTTCTTTTCTCAGCCTGGAGAGCTTGGAGAACTTGGAGCCCCTTTCCTTTTCTTCTCCTTGGTTTGTTTTAGAGCTGGAGAAGGGGAAAGAGCCTATTCTTCAGCAGAGGGGGGGCCTCATTGCTATATCCTTCCCTAGGCCTACAAAGGAAAAAAAATGATTGAACACAATGCAAAGTCCAAATGAAAACCGTTCTAAGAAGAAAAATTTACCATGGTTACGGGCTTCCCATTTGCCCTTCAATATTTCCATCCAGGCACGCTCGGAGTATGACCTCTATTACACCATATTTTTGACCCATTGCTCGAGATCGGGGATCACCTCTAAAACGACGGCCATAGATGCAACACAAAGGCTTAGATGAGGAAGGAAGATAAGAGCAAAAAGGCAAAGTTAGACATTCAAGGTGAAGCAATACTTACGATTCATGTTCCATTTTTCAGGGAACGACATGTCTTCGGCAGAGATTAGGTGCGAAGTCTTTACTCGGACAAATCTGCCCTCATATATGCTTAAGAATGGGGGTTTGGTGGCTTGGAGGAAAAGCTTGATCATGCCCCCACGATAAAGCTGGGGCTATAGAGACGCATAAGGTGATGAAGGGTAAAAGGATGTCCCTCGATCTTGCTTGCAACGAATTAAAGGAGGATCACGATCCTCTAGAACAATGGATGGATTTGACCAAAAGTGACATCATAGCTCTCGCAAAAGGCGATGATAATAGGGTCTAAGGGACCTATAGTAAAGGGATACGTATAGACACTTAAATACCCTTCCACATGAGTTTTGATGGATTCTTCGGGGTTAGGAATTACAACATCTTTCCCTACCCAGTTTCACTCTTCTTTTACCTTCTCAAAGAGATCTTCTATAATTGTGCATATGTACCTCGACATCGGTTCACATCGAACCGGCATCGAGGGTGTATTCTCCACCATAAAATCAACAACAATGGCGCACTATCTAGGAATGAAGTCCTCTAGGGGAGGATTCGCCGCCAGTTACTCGCCGGCCGGCCGGCCGAGGCAAAGAAGCATTTTCTTTCTACGGAACAGTTTTAGATGTTTTGATCATTTTTGTAAGCAATGGAGAATAGAAATTGAAATCTTGGTGTTTTGCGATGGAATAAGTAAGGAAATTCAAAGCTCTGAAGAAGGAAAAGATTTTGGAAATTAGAGGGAAGAATATTTGTATGTAAAGTTTGAAAGATGAATAAAGATGCATTTATAGGTTGAAGGCGACGGTTCAGTGCCGGTTGTGGCCGATTATCGACTGACAAGCATTAAATGCCTAGAGAATTGTACCGATGAGACGTTCCAGTCAACTCTGTTGCTTACGTCACTATGCCTACGTCATGATCAACCGAAGGAAAGTTCGAAGACTAAATTCGTTTCTTGTTATTGCACTCCAAAAAATGAGGGGACTATCTGTATACGGTCAAAATCGAGCTTGTCTAATTTGTATGACTAACCGAAATCGAGGAGGCAGACTAAGGTTCAGCATCGGTTACATCGGACCATGGTACAGAGATGGATTGGTAAGTTCGTGGATCAATGACCGATCAAGATCGAGACCAACCGTGATCGAGACCAAAACGAGAAAGAGATCGTGCAAGATCGAAAGAAGCCTGCTAGGTCGAATAACAAAAAGTCGAGATATCCGTAATCGAGCAAGGATCGTGGCGAAAATATCGGCACGTATCGAGTCAAGACCGGATATTTAGCCAATCATGGGATTTCCTTTTGTCATTAAAATTATACCATAAATAGTATTCATATACTATATAAAGAGGGTCCTAATCATTTTGTAAGCATCAGATTCACCCGCAATCAAGCAATGTACTATTTTTTTTTCTCGTAAGCTCTCTCAAGTTGTGATGTTCAGTTCATACTTTTTAGTATACTTTGTTTTTCGAGGGCGATCTAGCTCGAGGATCACTGTTGCTCATCACATTGGTTTACTTTATTTTATTGTTAATTTCTAACATTAATTCACATATTTATCTATTTTTCAAAGTAAAATTACATATCCTTAAAATTAATTATAAAATTAATTGTTTTCCAATTTAAGGGTAAACAGAGATCACCTTGATTTGTTTGTGTTAGAAGAGAGATTAATAGGTCAAATCAGTAGCAGGAAAGAGGACGGAATTATTCCGTTGGAAAAGGAAAAAACAAAAGATAATAAGGAAAAAACAGGAAACTTCACTAATCCCAGTACACAACACAATAAAAGTAAAAGCAATTTTGAAAATCATATCCCTGTGCCTGTCCTTCCTTTGAAGCACATCTTTTTATGTATGTGTTTCGCTTTCGGTCACGAAACAGCGACACCAGCTAAGCTAAGATCCCTAATGCCTACGTGTAACTGGACCCCAACCCAACCTTTCTCCCTGTCAAATCTCTATTTGCTTTCTTATACTTTTCCCACATGTAACATGTTAGACTACACAAAGATATCGAAACAGAGAAGCTAGCTAGTAGTACAATATACTAATATAGCTTTATTATCTTTTCTTTTCTTAGCGTATCAAACTATCAATATCGCTTTATTCATCTTTTCTTTTTCTTTTTTATTTTCCTTTTCCTTTTCCACCTCTTAAGTCCAGAATATTTGTATGTTTTCTTTGCTAAGAGCCGATCGAATCATAATAAGTATTTTCACCGCATTCTTGTTTATCTCATCAATCCCATTTTATGTGGAAAAATTTGAATTGCCACTAAATTTAAGAAAAATAGAAAGACTTTTAAAACTTAATATCTAGAAGAAGTATATTTATATGATTATAAAAGTTTCTTAGTAAAATATGGAAAACATAAGTTAAATTATTTCTAATCTTTGACAGCTGCTATTCTTTTTGAATATAGACAAAAAATACGTTACTACATAAATTGAAACAGAAAAACTAATATTTATGGATCTAAACTAAGGTTTTAAACATTTGCATGTTTATGTGTGTCATATGTTCTCCTTGAGGTATACTATGATTTCTTTTATAGAACAACAATAACAACAACAACAAAAACTACCCAGTATAATCCCATAAGGTGGGGTTTGGGGAGGGTAATACGTACGCAGGCCTTACCCCTACCCGAAAGGGCAGAGAGGCTGTTTCCAATCGACCCTCGGCTCAGGAAAAGGAAAAGAAAACAAAAGCAAAAACAAGAGAGCATTAATAACTCTATCAGAAATCACATAGATGATTATCTAAACATAAACCATAAACCATAAACCATAAATAAAATGGCATGCAGTAGTATCGACCAGTAACTACCATGAGGGGGCACAATACAATACACAAATCATCTATAGAGAGCCCCACCAAACCCCCTAGCCCCGGAAAAGAAGTGCGAAAGATACTAGGAGCCCCTATCCGACAACCCTGATACTAGACCTCCAGACTCTCCTATCAAGGGTCATGTCCTCGGAAATCCGCATTCTAGCCATGTCCTG
>MU667607.1:49229-68013 GCA_026770625.1 Nicotiana glauca
CCGTTAGAAGCAGGGAGAGAGAAAGGGGGGAGGAGAGAGAAAGTCTGAAAAAGGGAGTGTTTATAGAACAACAAAATTTAAACAAAGGTGAAGGTGACCTCCTCTTAGGAGCATTGTTAAGTTTTTTTTTTCCAATGGTCAAGCTAAACTAGATCAATTTTTGACCAAGTTGATTAGAAAATATAATTTTCAAATTACAACAAACTAATTAAATTGGTGGAAAATAAACTCACCACGTGGACCAATAACATATTGATAAGTGTAATGACCTAGCTGGTCATTTCGAGAGTTGTAGCCTTGTTCCCTCATTTTCTACTGCTTAATTCCTTATGTGTTTTATAGTTTTTATATGACTTACCGGGTTAGTTGGTTCGGGTACAGAGATATTTCGGAATGAATTGAGACACTTAGTCTCATAATTGAAAGCATAAGTTAGAAAAGTTGACCATATGTTAACTTATGTGTAAACTACTCCGGGTTTGAATTTTAATGGTTCTGTTAGCTCCGTTGGGTGATATTGGACTTAGGAACGTGTTCGAATAGTGATTTGGAAGTCCGTAGAGGAATTACGCTTGAAATGGCGAAAGTTTAATTTTTGGGAAGTTTGACCATGGGTGAACTTTTTGATATCGGGGTCGGTTTGGGATTTTGGAAGTTGGAGTAGGCACGTAGTGTCATTTGTGTGGAAAATTTGAGGTCAATCTGACGTGATTTGATAGGTTTCGGTGTTGTTCGTAGAATTTGGAAATTTCAAAGTTCGTTAGGTTTGAATCTATGTGTAAATCATGTTTTTGATGTTATTTGAGGTTATTTGAAGGCTCGACTAAGTTCGCATGGTGTTTTAAGACTTGTGGATATGTGTGGTTGAGGCCCCGGGGGCTTCGGGTTGTTAACGTAACAAGGTTTGAAGTTGAATGATTGCTGAAGTTTGGCAACTGCTACTGTAATCGCACCTATGGAGTGCGCACCGCATGTGCGAGCTCGCAGAAGCGAAAAAGTCCAAGAAGTAAATAGGCAGAGGTCGTAGGTGCGAGGTTCCATCCGCACCTCCGAGGCTGCAGATATAGCGAAGTGGGTGCAGAAGCGGAGCATGAAGGAGTTGAGGGGCCAAGGATTTTCCGTATAAGCCAATATGTTTTCGCAAAAGCGTTTATGCATAAACGGATATGTGTGCGCAGGTGCAGTATCTGGGGAATTAAGTGACTTCCGCATAAGCAGAAATTTCACTGCAAATGAGGGACCGCAGAATAAGATTTTGGACCGCAGGTGCAGTTTGACTTGGCAGAATATAAATGCTAGGGTTCGCAATTTTGGCTTCATTTTAACATTTTGAACTCGGAATTTGACAATTTTTTAGAGAGATTTCGAAGGGATTCTTGGGGTAAGTCACTTATGGTTAAATTTCTTCAATAACTGTGTTTCCCCATTGATTTTCCCACCTAGTGGGTATGTTTTTGAGGTGTAATTTGGGGGTTTGAAGCTAGGGATTTGGAGAGTCGATTTGGGGGATTTGAGTGGCGATTCGGTGTCGGATTTTTATGAATTCGGTACGACTAGACTCATGGTCGAATGTGCTTTCGAGTTTTGTGACTTTTGTTGGATTTCAAAACGTGGCCCGAGGGTCGGCTTTTAGCCGATTTTGGATTTTGACTTACAATCTCATAATTTCTTGTGGAATTGATTCCTTTATCCCGTATTGATTATATCGTATTGTTTATGGTTAGCTTCGAGGCATTTGGAGGCTGATTCATGAGGCAAAGGAGTGATTGAGTAGAGTTTCACTCAAATTGAGGTACTTAATAGTTCTAAATCTAGTTCGGATGGTATGAAACCTCAGATTATGAGTTATGTGAGTGGTTTGAAGGTGACGCACATGCTAGGTGACGGACGTGTGGGTGTGCACCGTAGGAATTGTGACTTGGTCCATTCCATGGAACTGTAGAGTTGAATAACTTGTTGTTACCTATATGATATCCCTATGTTAAAGAAATTTGGCTACAAATCATGTTATAAATCATGTTTAGGCTATATGTTGATACTTTTGGGACCCACAGAGGTCATGT
The DNA here is from genome assembly GCA_026770625.1 of Nicotiana glauca. Classification (NCBI taxonomy): domain Eukaryota; kingdom Viridiplantae; phylum Streptophyta; class Magnoliopsida; order Solanales; family Solanaceae; genus Nicotiana; species Nicotiana glauca. The sequence continues at coordinate 51,293 of MU667607.1, forward strand.
ACTTGTTGAATTATTTGCTAATTGTTGTCTTGTACTCAGCCACAGTTTTACTTGCGTATCATATCTCAATATCTTCTTGTTTCTAGTTGATACATTATATCATCTCTATTTGGGCTGATATTTATGATTTTTGAGGGCGCGAGAGACTGGAGAGGTTGGTGACTGAGTTAAGGCTTGAGCGCCAAGCTGTGAGCGATATGTATGTATGTATGTATGTATATATATATATATATGCATCAGGTTGTACGCCGCAACGAGCCTTCGAACTATATATATATATATATGGATCGGTTTGCACGTCGTAGTGGGCCATATTGGCTATATATATTATGGGATCGGGCTGCACGCTGCAGTGATATAATGTTTGGGTTGAAGGAACCCCTACGGAGCCTGTACACCCTCAGTGAGAGCAGGTACCTATTGAGTACGAGCGCTGAGTGCCGAGTGTTGAGCTATTGAGAAAGATTGAGTGAATGTTGTTCCAAGAAAGTGCTCTTGACTTCATTATTATTGCACTTAGCGGTCGTATACCTCTATCTGGGAGTTTTCTGAAAGATGTTATATTCTGTTTCACTTGAATTGATACGAGATAACTGATTTGGCCGAAATTGTTGAACATGAAAGCATGCTTATTTTCCTATGTTGATATTACTGAAGTTGAACTAAAATTGCAGAGCTCGTCACTACTTTTAGTTCTTTATTTAGTATTGTTACTTATTGAGTTGGTTGTACTCACGCTACACCCTGCACGTTGTGTGCAAATTCAGGTGTTTCTGGACACGGTGGGTGTTGATATTTTGCACGACTGATCATTGCAGACTTCAAGGTAGCTGCCTAGCATTCGTCGTCCTTGTTTCTCCTTCCTTAGCTTTACTTTTATTGTATTTAGACCTAGACTTTCATAGACATTACTCGTCTAGATTGGTGATGTATAGATGCTCATGAGCTTAGTGACACCTCGATTTGGGAGTTTTTCGCATTTGTGTTTTGGGTTTTTACCCCGTTTATGAGAATTTTTGACATTTAAAACTACTATGACTTATTTTTGTTAGCTTTTGATAATATTTTGGAAATGTCAGCTTTCCTAATACCACGTTGGGCACCATCACAATAGGTCAGGGTTGTGGGTCGTGACAATAGGTGGCATGAGTAAACACCTACGGGATCGTCTACGAGGATAACATGCCTAATAGATAAAAAAGAGGAAACAAGTATGGAGTGGATAGTTAAGGATACTAGAAGCCCTGGAAAAGGAAGGATCATTAATACCCACAAATATAGAAAGAAATTAGCGCAATCTCTGATTATCCGCGATTGTACGTTAACCGTTACGAATCACCCGTGTAACAAGTAATCAATGTAATAAATGTTAGTAGCAAACATGGATTAAATAGGGTGAAGCCGTTACAAATTTTACCGTTATATAAGTTATCTTACCATCTTGTATCCCCATTGAGAAAAGCAGAACATAATACTATCAATTGTTAATAATATTACTATTCTCTGCTATCGAAAGATCTTATTCTTTCCTATTGGAAGGAAGCTACGACTATTAATAAGATTTCTTTTTCCTCATTCTTTCAGTCTTGCTTTCCATTATTTTACTTTTTTTAAATTAGGAAAAGTGAAGTAAAATTTGTTATTGGAAACTCAAATTATTCTTTTATTTGCTTTGACCATAAAAGTATTTTTTGTTTAAACAAATTGGTTATGCTGTCGAGATATCTAATAAACCTTTCACTTTCCATTTACATACTTGTATTTAGCAACAAATTATGTCTGGAGTTAATCAAATTATTTAGCAGGAGGATGTACAAGGAGTGACTCCTCCGAATAACATGCCCACACATTCTCCACAACGTTCACGCAAATTTTCACCTGTCAGATCAGCTAATTTTAACGTTTGGAAAAAAAATAAAGAATAATCAAATTTTCAAGATGACTTGAAATAATTTATTGTGCAGCAGATAGGTGAAGCTTTACGAGCTTCTACGAGTGGATTGCCAAGTGTTGTTTAGTCTCAATCACTAGTTAATACAAATGTGAAAAATCCTTATTTAGGGCTTGAATACTCCGGAACTGGAGATATTCCTAATAACTTTGGATTCGGAGGGTCATGTACGACAAATAATTCTAATTTATAAAATTTAGTACTAACCTGAAATGACCTGGCCGGTTGTTTTGTGCGTTAGAGCCATGTTTTCCTTTTTTTAAGTTTCTCATATATGTAGTTATGGTTTTATGACTTGAGGGGATAGTTAGTTCCATTTAGAAGAGGTTTTGAGTTGATTTGGACCCTTTTATTTTTGGTTTAGAAGCTTAAGTTGGAAATATTGATCGATATTTGACTTTTGTAAAAATGATCACAAAACAGTATTTTTATGGCTCTGATAGGTTCTATTATGATTTTGGACTTGGGCGTATGCCCGGAATTTAATTTAGAGGTCCGTAGGTTTATTTGACTTGTTTTGTCAAAAGTTGGAAATTTGAGGTTTAGGAATTTCCTTAAATTTGACCGTAGGTTGACTTCAGATCTATTGGGTTTGAATTTTTGTTTTGAGACTTGTAATAGTTCTATTTTATCATTTGGAACTTATCTCCAAAATTTGGTGTTATTCTAAGTCGGTTTGATAAGAATAAGATCCTTGGTTGTGATTCTAGAGATTTTTGAGTTTCCTTTTGAATTTCATACATTTTGATGTGCAATTTGTGGTTTTAATTATTATTTTAGTATTCTGATTACACGAGCGAGTTCGTATGATATTCTTAGACTTGTATGGATATTTGGTGCGGAGCTCCGAGGGCTTGAGTGAGTTTCGAACGTGTTTCAGATTAGATAATCATATAATGACAGTGACGTCTGAAGTACGGGGTGTAACAACATTACATCACTTTATATACTTTCAAAGAAGATATCATTTCCGAGCTTACATCAATTGACTTACTACATACTTTCACGTACAAAAATATGGGGTGTAATATAAACACCCTAGCCTCAACCCATTAATACGTGCTATAACATTCCCGCCTTGTAGACATTCGACGAAACATATTTTCTTTAATTTTTTTATATTTTAAGCCTTTCAACCCTCTAGGTACTTATTATCCATAATTTTAAAGATTTTTAACCTCCAAGTTAACATGATTAAGTTACTTTATGTACTTTCAAATATGATCTCATTTTTGAGCTTACATCGATCGACTTACGACGTATGTCACATACGAAAATATGGGGTGTAACATCATTCCCCCTGTTAGAACATTCGTCCTCTAATGTTGACTAATGCGCTTATCAGTATCATAACAAGTAGCTCTTACGAATACTTTAATATTATCCTTTCCATCTAGGCAACTGTTCTGTGAATATATCAAAACGCCAGGGAATTCTCCCCCCCCCCCCTCCCCCGGACTCTTTCTCATACTACGACTTGTGGTCGGAATCCTTCCAATCTCGTAACTATTTCTACCCCTATATCATGTCCCATGTACGACTCTTACATTGTAAGTGTGCCTATGTGACTTTTCTCTCCTTTTTCCTCCAGCTTTTAGCCAATATCTAGGCCTCACTTTGAAGTTCTTCGCTCAGTAGTTTGTCAAACTTACTACTATTAATATAATTTGTTTTATAGCCTCGGTTATCAATGCTTATGGCTTTACTACAACTAGATAGGTCATACTATACCATAACTCTTACGTCAGTTTATAATTACTGGGGTCTTCTACCCAACTTCAAGTTTTTCTCTCACTACTTATCCTATATGTATAAATCTTAGTCCTTTAATGCTTCCTTATTATCGTTCATCTAAATAATGGCATCATAATCTCGTCTTATACTTTGGAATTTTTATCCTTCTATTTCTGATTCACCTTGATGTTGATCCATAATCTACCATTGATAACTTGAAACCTCTTACGTAACACATTGTCTCTAGGGCTCATGTCTCATCGGGGAACATCAAAAGTTATCTGCCTGATCCACCTAGGGACAATACTATACCTCAATGTATTTCATAGCATCCCAATGTGATTCATCTTACGGGGGTATTCTAATCCCGTGCAATTATTGAAATACCTTTTTCCATAAATCATTACTCAATCAAAGGCCTAAGTGTCATCCTCTTATCTATCGCAATTATACCCTTATTCTACTACCAGGGCAGCATTTCGTCTCTTCTACCTCTGAGTTCATTCAATATGTATCAAGCTTTCTATAACTTACAGAACCCATTAGCTCTCTTGTTTTGATGGGTTTAATCCTGAGGACTTCATATTCTCGTCACCTTCTCACTCACCTTTTCTTATCCTTAGTGTTATTTACCTAGAACCTTGCCACTCTACAATACTCTACTTTTCGACCTACACATATCTATTCATACTATTCGCAACTTCCTTTAACTTTCTAGCACCATACATTACTTTTGTGCCTTCTCAGTTTTCTTTAAATGTAAGCAATTACTTTTCCTGGTCGTTCTGCCATTTGCTACATGGATACATGGCTTATCTTAGTGCCCACGAATACTAGAATTCCATGTAACTCATATGATCTCAAATATCACTTTTGACTTCATGTTCATTAGTTACGATAGGTGCCACTTTCTTATGTAGTTCATACAATATTGTAGTGAGGTTGTTGTTATAAGATCGTTTCTTCTTCAAGTTACTATGCTTAGGTTGAAGACTTCTTCCTTATTTCCTCAGCTAGTCTTTCATTGTAGTACTTAGGGGAGACCCTCTAACGCCTGTAAAGCTGCAATCTTATTATATCGTACACTCAAAGGAAATTTTTGATGTTCTTACTTGCCTATAATTATCCTTAGTTATTTAGCTCTGCGCCCTTATGCTCGTATGGTTATTTCTGAACTAAAAATTTTACTGTCTTCTTAGTGGCACTCTCTTTTATTTTCGTAACCCTCATACGGTACCTTTAACTACCCCAACTCCTATTTGAATATTTTTTCAAGGATTACAATGTCATATCTAGGAGATCGAATTCACTATGTGGAGTTTCACTACGTTTATCTTGCACGATCTGCTGATTTGTCTGTATCCTCTTGTCTAGCCATAACTAGGTTCTTCTTGAATCAACTACTAGCTACTCGTTGGTCCATTCTCACATCTATATTATGCGTAATATCTGTCTTAACTTATCTCTCGCACTGACCCCTGATGTATCAAGTGTCCATTTTCACTTATTTATCAATAACATCCTGGACGGGAACTCTCACTGCCTCTCCCCGGTGTCGTGCTTGCATAATGTTCTAGAGGTGACATATCTGTAGGATCTGAATAAATTCAACCTCATCTCTTTCACCTTTCTTTACCACATTTTTTCTTTACCATTCCATAGTTACTTTAACCATTTAACTCTGACTTAATACCGCATCACATCATCTTTCCCCTTTAGGGGAGTACTAAGATTTAGTGCTATGAAAAAATCGATAGATGTTTTACCTCTTCATCTTTGGTGTCTTTTCACATCATCAATGACCCTTACTCGCCTTATGGTAACCCTTCTGTACAAGATATAATTGAATTCCTTATGCACAAGAATGACACCTACTGTAACTAGCACACTTAGTCCTTTAAGCTCAATTATTCTCATAATGCTGGCTTTAGGGAAACGTCTTCCTAAATGACCTTTAAAGTCCATTCTTCTGTTGTCTATTCTATTATTGATGGAATGCGATATCTGAAATTCTCATGATTTCGACTGTTATCAAATCTTCCGATCCCTAATTCATGTTCAGTATATCTTGTTCACTAGCCCATGCTGATTTATGTTACTTAGGGGGTTTAACTTTTCCTTTTGGCAATCACGTTCTGGTCACCAACTCATTTCTCGAAGTAAGGGTATGACTATGTCTTATACAATTTTATTGTCTTAAGGCATGTCATCTCTTCTCTTTTTCTTCACTTGACTATAGATTGTCATGTCATATTTTGATTTACCATTATCTCCCATTTATCACATCTTAATCATAATGCTGCATTTACTCTCTTCTTATTCTCGGACTAATATTTCTGTCTATCACTTTATTCTGTAAACTTCAACAAAATGTTCTTTCACTTTTAGTGCCACTTTCCTCATCTCGCTGGCTCTTCGAGACGCCTAGCTTTCTCTTTTTTTTTACTAGGGGTAGGAGTCATACTAAGGTAAATATTTATCCCTTCTAGGATTCCACTGCCTATCTTTTAAAATTTTTGAACAATCTAGTATTCATATCTAACTGTACTATTCTAGAGTGCACCATCTGGGTGTCTCGCAAGGAGATCTATTACCATGTTTGCACAATCCTTCGGAAAGTTAGCTAATGTCAACAATCCATCCACCATTTTGGGTTACTCTAACCCCAGCTGGACCTGATATCCCATCCTTCCCTTAAACTATATCTGTTAGCTCTCATAAGGCATAACTATAGATGGGTGTGTCCAATTGTACATACCTTTATTATTGTTGAAGTTAACTCGTAATACTTATTATACTGTCATGACCCGAATTTCTCACCATCGGGAGTCGTGATGGCGCCTACTTGTGGAAGCTAGGCAAGCAAAACTTTATTACTTTTTCATTAATATACAAATTCTTTTAACGATTCTTGATAATAATATATAAACAATGAGATTCAACAATGATAAGCGGAAGTCTTAGCATTAAATAAAACTGAATAGCAAAGCGGAAAGTTCAACAAATCCTCTACCCAAGACTGGTGTCACTGTACTTACGAACTGCTAAGAATACTAAATACAATGTCTGAAAGAAAACATAAACTGTTTTTTCTCAAACATAATGAGATAATAGAGTAAAAGAGAGGAAAATGGAGACGCCGGGCCTGCGGACGCCTGTAAGGCTACCTCGGGTATCGCTGGAGTGAAGGCCTGCTCCAGCATTAATGCTGCTGCTGTTGCTGCTCGAAACTTGGATCTGTGCAAAATAGCACAGAGTGTAGTATCAGCACAACCGACCCCATGTGCTGGTAAGTGTCTAGCCTAACCCCGGCGAAGTAGTNTGAAATACAAAACAGATAACCAATATGGGAGGGGAAGTATGCTGTGGGGAGTATAAAAATTTCCAAATAAGAGTCGTCCAGTAACAAAGGAAAACAACACAACTCAATAGTATGTAATGAAACAGAAATCAACAAGTGCACAGCATCACCCTTCGTACTTTTACTCTCATACTCACCAAGCAATAACATGTGTACGGCATCAACCTTCGTGATTTTACTCTCATTCCTCACATATATCAATAGAATCGGTACAAAATGGTACATCGTGCGGCATGGCATCACCCTTCGTTCGTTAACACTCTTTTCTCATAATAAGCAAAATAATGCACGGCATCACCCTTCGTGTTTTACACTCTTTCCTTACCATAAATAAATAATGCACGGCATCAACCTTCGTGCTTTAACACTCTTTCTCACCCAAACAACAATCACAAACAACGGCAAGGGAATAAATAAACAATGATGGAAACCCCGTCAAGGGAATACAAGCAAGCAATTTAAAATCCGGCAAGGGCACAACATCAATAATCAACAATGTTCCGGCGAGGGAATAAATCATTACCTCTTTCTCTTCCTTTCACTTTTATCTCATAGTTCACATTATTACTTAAGCCAATGCTCCAAGGGTTTACTTATCTCATATACCTTCACAATTTACATTTAAACTCGAGCCAATGCTCCACGAAGTTCAAATATCACAATTTCTTTCACAAGTTCTTTATAACATATATGAGTCATCAATTAAGCATGGAAGGCATAACAATATCCAAACTATTCTCAAAATAAGGATTCACGGTCATGCTAGACACCGATGTATAGATACTCGTCACCATGCCTATACATCATACTCGACAATTAGCAAGTAGCAAATAAGACTCAACTCCTATTCCCTCAAGCTAGGGTTAAACCAAACACTTACCTCAAAGCCTTGAACTCAACTCAAGCCTCAACTATGGCTTTACCTCGTGATTCCACCTCCATTCCGCTCGAATCTAGCCACAAATTACTTAATTACTTTAATAAATACTAAATGAATCAATTTGAATGCATAAACATGAATTTCCCAAATTTTTCCCAAAAAATTCCAAAATCACCCCCTGGACCACGTGGTCAAAACCCGAGGTTCGAACTAAAACCTGATTACCCATTCCCCCACGAACCCAAATATGTAATTTGTTTTGAAATCGGACCTCAAATTGAGGTCCAAATCCCCAATTTTTAGAGAACCTAGGTTCTACCCAAAACCCCCAATTTCACCCATGAAAATTATTGATTTTAAATGGAAAACATGTTAAGTGATGTTAATGATTGAAAGAATTGAGTAACAATCAACTTACAAGTGATTTGGAATGAACTTGTTCTTGAAAAATCGCCCAAGGAGTTGTATTTTAAAAGTGGGATGAAAAATGACTTAAAATTTGGCTAAGTATGAAATATGCTGGGCTGAAGATATGAGAAATGCGAAATTGGGTTCGCAACTACAGGTATGGGAAATGCGAGATTTTTGTTCGCATTTGCGAACTCAGGCCATTTGGGAGAGCTTCGCATTTGCGAACATTTAGTCGCATTTGCAAAAACAGCTCCCTCGCATTTGCAAGCCACTAGCCGCATTTGCGACCCCAGCCCAATGCACCCTTCCTCTCATTTGCGAAGCCAGGCTAACATTTGCGAGGCCTGCTTCGCAAATGCGAAAATTGCAGGTCTGATGCACCATATTTTCCTAAGTTTAAAATGCTTTCCGATGCCTATCAAAAACTCACCCGAGCCCTCGGGGCTCTAAACCAAATATGCACACAACCTCAAAAACACCCTATGGACTTATCCGTATGATCAAATCGCCAATATAATATCATAAACAACAAATCAAACCTTAAAATCACAAGTTTTTCCTCAAACTTCATAAACATTCAAATCTAGAGTTTTAAGTTCGAAACACGTCAAACAACGTCCAATTTCAATCAAATTTTACAAAAAACGCATAAACTATATATAAGACTTGTATCGGGCACCGGAACCAAAATACGAGCCCGATACCACCATCTTTTAATCAAATTTCATTTTCAATTTCCTTAATAATTTTAGAAAAATAATTTTACTCAAAAATTCATTTCTCGGGCTTGGAACCTCGGAATTTGATTCCGGGCATACGCCCGAGTCCCATATTTTTCAACGGACCCTTCGCGACCGTCAAATCACGGGTCCGGGTCCGGGTCCGTTTACCCAAAATGTTTACCAAAGTCAAACTTATTTTAATACCAAATTTTAGCATTTTTCATAGAATTTCACATCTAGGCTTTCCAGCTACGCGCTCGGACTGCGCATGCAATTCGAGACGACAAAAAAATGAGGTTTTCAAGGCCTCGGAAGTACGGAGTGAATAAGAAAAATAGGTGATGACCCTTTGGGTCGTCACAATTACTCAGCTTGAATTGTAAAAACTGATAATCTTCACTAACTGGATACTCCCTACCCTTCTTCACCTTGCTTCCTAAGTGTTGAAACTTGTATCTACCTTTTTATTCTCTTATTGCTTTCTACCATATATAGGTGGATTGATATTCATGCCTTAGGACTCCTTATCAAGAAGCTTACACGTCTTAGTACACACATGATCTGCTAAAATACTTCATATTTTCTCATCATAAGCATGATGCAAAATCGAGTTCCTCTGACTAAACTCTTCCACAGCCACATTTAATCTCCAACTGTCTTTATGGATATAGGTATCGTTGTATTACGAATAAAGTAAAATTTAGGAGTTTGAATTCTTACAATGGGATATCCCACACAATCTAGAGTAAAAAGACAAGTGAGAATCTTAAATGCCTTATAGCCTCCTGCTTATAAGTGTGGTGCACAACAAACCAAAAAACAAGATTCTACTGGACACGACTTGTAGACTTCCTAGGACATAACTGCTATAATACCACTTTTGTCCACCCAAAACCGATGGGCCGTGACGGGCACCCAGTGCCTTACTCAATTGAGTACCAACGCAACATATATTTCTCATCATACAATCATGGGTAAGTGGGATATAAGGGTTGTCATGAGATAATGTCATGACCCAACCCGATGGGCCGCAACGGGCACCCGGTACCTTACTCAATCGAGTACCAACATAACATATCTTTTCACATTATACTATCATAGATAACTGAGCCGGAAGGCCGCCGTGAGTTAAGTAGAATACAACATGTAATACCAACTTATACATAAGACATACAAGCCTATAGATCAAAATAACCACACGTACACTGAACATAGGCCAACAAGGCCATACAATCTTTTACGTTCATGACATTTGTCTACAAGCCTCTAAGAATATATAATTTTTATAAAGGTCAGGATAGAGTCCCGCCATATAAAACAATACACATTTATATCATACTAACCAAACAAGAAACTCCGAAGCAAATAGAGCGCACCAACATCTTCCGCTCAGCTGATAGCTTACTTGTAGGGCTCTCGACCTGTCTTTCGGGACCTACGAGCATGAAACGCAGCATCCCCAGGCAAAAATAACCTTAGTACGAATAATGTACCAAGTATGTAAGGCAGATAAATAAGTGCATAAAAGACATGGAAGAAATATAGAGTACATGACTCAACCTATAAGTATGGATAACTTTGTAAATCATGAAATACTTACAGTGTCATGCATATGCGTATGAATATCATATCGTGCATAAGTTGTGGGTTCATAATATCATCAAGCCTCCGAGGGCATCCCATCATATCATCTCAGCCACTGTGGTCAAAATCATCAATGTATACCAGCTAATCAGGTGGTGGTGCGTATATAACGCTGTAACCTTGTCCCATATCCCATATACATATATATACATATAAAAATTCGTATATAACACCATATGGTCATGGGTCAATGTACATATATAAATGCATGAAATGCATAAGAAATATGTTAATAAGATTTCCTCGGAATGCCATAAAAATCAATATGCCTTTCGGATAAACTTTATCAAATACGCATTTTTCTGAGATCCATGAATAGAAGATATAATAATAACTTACATTGGGAATCAATAATATAGACACCCCTATTATTTCTATGAATAGAGTCATTTATGAAAGTTGCGTATTTCACTCGTTTCATCTGTACAGTTTGGATCATGCCAAAAGAAAGAAGGGATAGCCTTAATATACCTGAACCGATTCTTTTGACAATTATCTAACACACATTAATTGTGATAAAACATGAAACAAATCGTATGAAGAGCTTGAAGCAATCACGTTGCTATGCAAAGAAAATCGTAGCCGAAGCTTTTCCTTAAGCAAAGTAGTAACATTGCTATGTAAGTATATTTTGGAAGATGTCTTACTACTACATAAGAAAGCTATGCTGAAGCTCTACTAATAACGTTACTTAAATGTATGGAAACTTGGTTGGAATGCTTTGTTATAATATTATAAAAATTATCCAATTTTTTTAGGTGGCCCAACATAATAATATGACTAGGACTCTTAGTGCTCTAGAATTGCCATATTTCATTATGGCTTAAAAGAGTCATATTTTGACAATGTTATTGGCTTCCACGTTTTGGTTGGGGGAGGTTTAATCTTATCCCCAAACTTGTTTATTAATTAGGTAATGACCTGTTACCCGATAATTATTTTTTTTAGCAAATATTCCACTAGGCAGGCTGCCTAGTGGCTACTATATAAATAAAATTCCAAATAAGGTCCAGTACATACAATATGTCCAAATAACCTATAAAGTGCACAGAACTACCAGCTACTACTAATGATCTAAAATAACAATCTATTGAGCTAGCTATTACACCATATCTTGCAGCTTGAATCCATCTACTGTATGTGTATGTGAATCCAAATGGCAATGGAAAATACCAAGTAGCACCTATAAAACTCTCATCAGGTGCCAAAGTGTGCATTCCAAAGACCAAATTGAGTTCCAGCCAAATACACCACAGGACTTCAGGACTCCAAACTTCTATAGTGTTCCCAGATTCAACTCTGATTATCAAAATTCTCAATTGCTTCCTCATCCAGAATATCCTGTGCACTACACTATCACCTCCAGAATGAGAGTGTAAATACTCTAATACCACTGGATAATGATCATACAGTACACTTACTAATGAAATAAAATTCTAATGAAGGGAGAGATGTAGTAGTCTTGTTTGAAGCCTCAATCTTGTATTTACAGCATCATGAGTGTACAAACCTTGTCCAGTTGATATCAATGAAGACCAATATTGAATCTTTAGCTTGAACAAATCAGAAAACCTGCACAATGCTAAAATAAACAAGATCATGAATTTGGATATGCAATGCATTGACATACTGGTCACTATGGATCTGCCATGTTGATTTTGCACTACTTCAGTCATGTATAGAACCTCATGTATGTGTACTGGATCTTGATGACCTCCTTTAGACTCAAAAAACTTATTTAAAATCTCTTTCCAACGATTTAGAAAGCACAGCAACTCGAACAAAAGAATACAAAATAAGGCTGTGAAAAGTACAGCCCTACTGTTACTCAATACCCGATAATTAACCTATTACCTACGTAATTAAAAATTATCTCAAATTACTTAGAATACTACTCACTTTTGACATACCTTATGCACCTTACTATCATGGCCATGTGGTACCCCTTATGGCGGGTATTATTGCTCGGTCCGTAGTTTATCCCAACATGCTAAACTTGGACGAAAATTCATTTTCCTTGACTTGCTTCCCCTCTCACCTTCACGAATTTACTCATTTTCTTTATTTTATGTACCCTTTATCCTTCATGGCACTTACTTATCGCTTGTTATAAATAGCATAAATACGTTAACCTCAAGATAATCTCATCCCCGAGTCTACGTCGATTAACTGAAGATGAAACTTTTAATGTACAAAAATGCGATATGTAACACGTAACATCTCATTTATGATCTTATATCAATTTACTTGTGGCGTACTTCCATGTACGAAAATATGGGGTATAACATCATTCTCCTCTTTGAAACATTCGTCCTCGATGTTGACTGATGTACTTATCATTCTCATAACCCATAGCCCTTGCGAATACTTTAGTATTCCTCTTGCCATCTAGGAGACTGCTCTGTGAGGAAATCCCAAAGGCCAGGGCATTCCCCCCTTTAAGCCTCTTTCTCACACCACGACTTGTAGTCAGAATCCTTCTGATCTCGTAAATGTTGCTACCTTCTATCATACAACTTTTATGACTCTAACTTTGTATGTGCGCCTATGTGACTCTTCTCTTCTCTTTCCTTCAGCTTTTAACCAATCTCTAGGCTTCACTTTATGAACATATTAAAATTATGTCAAGTTGTGCCTTTGGGCATCATTAGATTTACTATATATAGGTAGGCCATACTATACCATAATTCTTACATCGATTTATCATTACTGGATTCTGCTACCAAACTCCAGGTTACTCTTGTTGTTTATCTTATATGCATAAAGCTAAATCCTTAGACGCTTCTTTATTAATATTCATCTTAAGACCGATGGCCCAATCTCATCTCGTACTTTGTAACTTTTACCCATCCATCGTTGATTCACCTCAATATAGTTATACAATCTACTATTTGAAGACTTGAAACTTCTTACGTAACACATTACCGCTAGGGCCCATGTCTCATCGGGGACACCTAGAGTAATTAGACTGATCCACTTAGGAGCAATATTATACTTCCATAATAGTATTTTATAGCATCTCAATGTGATTCACCTTACGTGGGTATTTTAATCCCGAAGAATTCATGAAATCTTCTTCAAATCATTACTCAATCAAAGGCCCAAACGTGATTTTGTATCTATCATAATTACATCTTTATTCTACTACCGAGGTAGCATTCCATCTCTTCTAAATGCTACTAGTATTAGACTCCTTTGAGTTCATTTAGTCTTTACTGAGCTTTCTATAATTAATATCTGCTTCCTTTTTTTCACAGGATTAATCCCTAGGACTCACCCATTTTTGTCACATCCTCACTTGCCCTTTTCTTATCCTTACACATGTCTTTCTAAAACCTTGTCGTTATATCATACTTTAGCTTGTGACCTATTTCCTTATGCTTTTATGAAATCTTGCATAGTATCTTCTATCTCTTTCATGACCTTCCTCCCATATAGGTATAATTCATTTCCATAGCTTGAAGATTTATTATAATACTTGTACCTCTGGTGTATACACAATTCGGTGGGAGCATCATACTGATTTCGTCTGAGGCGAGTACTCTTCTAACTGACTTTATCGTACACCATCATAGAATATGACTATTGTACTATATCTCCTATACTTCTTATATTAAAGTGATCCTGCAATGTTCTCAATCACGATTTCTATAATTTTCTGGGTCCAATAATCAGACTCCTGATTTACTTCGTTGTTGTAACTCTTTAGTTTCCTCTTTCTTCTGGACAGCCTTTATGTAGGATTAAGCTATCTTCCGATTTGTGGCTCCCGGTATTATTCATTACTTTAGCCTTACATGGGTGCTATGGAATATCCAGTATACAATCTTCTAATAATTCAATCCTTTGTTTATGATCTAGGCTCAATTCTTTCTTTTAACTTATACCGAAATCTTCTGCGGCTGTATGATTGTCAACAAATATGCTGCATGGATAATACTCCAAAATCTTAAGTGTGTTCATAATGTAACTAACTCTAGATCATTGATCAAATAGTTCCTTTCGTTCCTTCTCAACTTTTTTTAAACGTAAGCTATTACTTTTCCTGGTCTTCTCCCTCCTTGTTTTGTGCATACTTAGCTTATCTTATTTCCCACACATGCCATAATTTTTGTGCAACCCATGCGATTTTGAATATTAGTTTTGACTTTACTTCTCGTTTATTATCCACGGTAGGTGCCACTCTTTTATAGCATTCATACAATGTTATATTGAGATTGTCTTTACATGACCATTTTTTTTCTCCTTCAAGTTACCATGTTTAGGTTGAAGCATTCTTCCTTATTTTGTCAGATAGTTTATTGTTATAGTACTTAGGGAAGACCTTTTGACTCTTGTAAATTGTAAGCTTATTACATTGCTGTAAGGCCCCGAAAAAATTTTGCTAAGTAACCTAGAATTTCGTGGTGCCACGTAGGATAATTATAATATTTTTGTGCTATGAACATGGTGGTAATCAATTCGATTTGGTAAGCAAGTGTATGAGTCATATATTAAGTAAGGAGGGGTCCACCGAGAGGCCTAAGTGTAAGCCAAATGGGAAAAGTTTCATAATAGGATAAGATTCCAAAGGTACTTGCACTAGTCCATACTTTGAACGAGCACATCTAAATATGTAAATGGTTTTATGTGATGAATAACCTATCAAATGAAAGGTGTTCGAGTCTAGTTTCCAAAACTTTAAATCGCGTCATTCGGACATTCATACACAAAGTTATGATCAAATTACCAAAGACTAGAAAAATGCGATCCTGTGTCAGATATGCGATCGCAAAAACCATTATGCGGTCCGCATACTTGATTTGCGATCGCAAATATGGTCGCAAACTGGACCAATGTAGCCCAACTTTGGGCACCGAGTTTTGCGACGCATTTGCGGCCATCATACCCATTCTGCGGTCCATTATGTGACCGCAGACCCGTACTTGGAGGGTTGATCTTCCTATTTTTATAATCCGACCCCATTTTAATATATAGTTTTTGGGGCTTCATTTGGGGTCATTTTTCCACTGATTTTAGAGATAGTAGAGTGCATTTTAGAGAGAGAAGGAGGAACCCAACATTAAATCATCCATTCTTGCATCAATCTTCAAGAATCAAAGAATCCAATAACAAGTTCTTCATCTAAGAGGTAAGATTCTATACATTAGGCTTTATTTTCAAGTTTGGGGTATAAGTGTAAGGCCCCGTAAAATTTTGTGCTTAAAAACCTAGTAGCTCATAGTGCCAAGGTCCGAATATGTGTTAGGAATGTGTAGAATTCTTCGCGGCGAGCTTGCGAGCCGCAGTTCGGACCCTTGGTAGTGATCTAAGCTTTAAAAATCAAAAGAATCAAGTTTCCAGAAAATTGTCATTTATGTGGTCCAGAATGCGGTCGCAGATGAGCTGTGCGGACCGCATTCCTGCCGCAGAGTGAAGCAGAAGAATTGTCAAAATTGAAGTTGAAAATGCGATCCACTATGCGATCGCATAATCAATATGCGGACCGCATAATCATCGCATAAGTTCCTCAGGGATTTGTGGAGGTCAATTCTGCGGCGCATTATGCGACCGCAGAACTGAAATGTGGACCGCATTTCTGTCGCAAACCCAGGCAGAGAAGTCAGGTTTTTGGAGCACTTCTACGGTCCATTATGCGGACCGCATTTCCACTCTGCGATCGCAGAGTGCGATCGCAAACCCGATTCGGCTCTAGATTTTCTAATTTTTCAACCCGATCTCTTCTTCAATAAAACGACCCAACACTTCATTTTTACACATTTTCTGGGTAGAACTAGAGAGAAGGAAGAGAGGATTCTTGAGAGAGAGAGTCTCATCCTCTTCAACTGATTTTCCAAAGTCATCCAAGCCCGGAAAATTCCAACTACTTGTCTTCATCTCTACTCTTGCAGGTACAATCCCCAACCCTTTTATATTGATTTTAAACTTTTAGATAAAAGGGGGAATTCTCATGAACTTATCCTTGAAAATGGAAGTTTAAATACACATGAATGTTCTTTAAAACCTAAAATCTAGTAG